>LOEQ01006600.1:121340-132896 GCA_001685075.1 Bramus lutescens | reverse complement strand
AAAAAAAAAAGAAAAGAAAAGAAACTAGGGATGTACTTAGTATTGCTAACCAGCTTGCCCAGGGGTGGCCTGGCCACCTCCTTTCACTACCTATGCCTCCTCTGAAGACCTGCATGTCATCTGACATTATAAAGTCTTCGTCATATGGCTTGTTGCCTCTCACAGGGGATGTATTCATGGGAGCTCCCAGCAGCTGTGAAAGAAGGGACCTGACTCACCTCTCCACCACCTAGTGGGGTATCATAGTTTTCAAATCTTCAGCAATTTCAAGGGGAAGTTTTCACTGCTTACCAACATGGCTTTTGAGGTTTCGAAAGGTTTATGACTTTTAAAATTTCATCTAATTCCTGGAAAAATAGCAGCTCACAGGACCTTCTTTATCCAGCCATACTGATATAATGGCAGTTTATTTGGCATATGATATGTGCTAGACAAGATCTTGCTGTACAGTCCAGTCTGGCTTCGAACTGAAGATCCTCTTATCTCAGCCTCCTAAGGGCAAGGGGTTCTAGGAATGGGCCACTGTGTCTGGCTCGTGTTAGCTGTTTCTTAACTGCTCTTACAAACCTTAGCTTGAAATTCCACACAGGGAATCTATGACCTCGGAACACTTTCCCCTCATGCCATAGACGGCAATGTTTGGCCTTGCTACAGTGAACATCAGTTAGATTTGCGGCTAAGTTCTGAGTTGGCATTCCCAGACTCAGGCTCCTCTGCAAACCGACCAATGCTGTTTTCAGGTTCATGCTAGCATCAAAGTCCACCCAGTCCTTCTATGCTTGGGAAAGCTTCACTGTCCACTCTCAAAGGGCTCGCTCTCTCTCTCTCTCTCTCTCTCTCTCTCTCTCACAACAGGATGGGTATCAGTCAGCTTAAAACTAAAAATCTTAGTAAAAGCCAAAACCAAAAGCAGTCACACCTATATCTCCTCCTGACCACCTCAAAAATTTCTGTACTGCTGCCCAAACCGCGCCCCCCTTTTCTCATTCTCAGATTATGTTTGTTTATACACGTGTTGGGACAGATGCATGCCACAATGTGTGTGTGTAGAAACTGGAGGCAGACTTTTGGAAGTCGGTTCTCTCCCCAAATGTGGGGCCTAGGAATGGAACTAAGGTCCTCTGGCTCGGCAGCAGGTTGACCGCTCTCCACTGTCCCTTTCTTTGTGCTCTGTCGCTTCTGCAACCACCCCAGTCGTTTCTCCGCTTCACCTGTCACGTGCGTCAGCACC
Organism: Bramus lutescens; assembly: GCA_001685075.1. NCBI lineage: Eukaryota > Metazoa > Chordata > Mammalia > Rodentia > Cricetidae > Bramus > Bramus lutescens. The sequence goes on along the minus strand of LOEQ01006600.1, from coordinate 131,665 downwards.
TTCAGGATTTCCTTCTCTGCTCCTTGTCTCATCTTAGTTTTGTTCTTAACCTCTTTTCTTGCGCCTAACTTTTAAATCTTAAATTCCTAAAAATCTAGACCTGTGATCCCTTTGGCCCAACTCTTTCAGACTCACTACATTCAGGCCCATTCCTCTAAATATCACCTATCATATCTTCTCATTTATGACACAGCCCAGCCCGATTGGGGTTTTAAACGGTGAATTGAATTGTTTGCCCTCTTCCTATGTAGAAAACAATACAGTTGTTTTGATGCTATAATCTAGCACAGTTGCCTATACACCCTGTTCAGGGTTGTAGAAAAGTCATGAAAGAATCAGACATTTTTGCCTGATATAATCATCCAGAATTCAAAGTGTTGCTCACCTGTGGATTTATAACTGTTTAATAATGTACAATTGGGCTAAGGAGATGGATCGGTGGGAAGACAAGGGATTTGAATCCCCAGAACTCACATACAAAAACTAGACACAGATAATGGGCACCTGTAATTCCAGCTCTACATGGGGCGGTAGGAGAGAGAGATGGGAGGATATTCAGAAGCTGGTAGGCTGACTAGCTGGGCCGGGGAAACAAGAACAAAACAAACAATAAACAAACAAACAAACAAACACCTTGCACCAAACAAAGTGGAGGTTGAGAACCCAACCAGAAGTTGTTTTCTGACTTTCTCACGTGTGCACAGTAGGGGTATGACTGCACACACACACACAGTGTGTGTGTGTGTGTGTGTGTGTGTGTGTGTGTGTAATGCACACAAGCACACACACCACAAACAAAATAATGCACAATGAAAATCAATGGTAGAAATAACGGTCATAATGAATGATGTTGAAAATCAGAAAAAGACTTTAAACAGTTTTTGTTTTTAGAATATAAGGTCTTTGAAAGTCAGATGTGGTGGTACATACCTTTTATTTATTTTTTTTGAGACAGGGTTTCTCTGTAGCTTTGAAACCTGTTCTAGAACTAACTCTTGTAGACCAGGCTGGCCTTCAACTCACAGAGATCTGCCTTTAATCCCAGCACTAAGGAGGCAGAGAGATGGGCAGACCTCTACAAGTCAGACAGAGTTACATGGTGAGATCCTATCTTTAAAAATAGGAAAAGAGCCAGGCAGTTGGGGTGCATGCCTTTAATCCCATCACTTGGGAGGCAGAGATGGGTGAATCTTAGTGAGTTTGAGGTCAACCTGGTCTACAAAGTGAGTTCCAGGACAGCCAGTACTGTTTACACAGAGAAATCCTGTGTCAAAAAAAAAAATTGAAAAGAAGATAACATAAGGTCTGCCGAGTGGTGTGTCCCACGCCTATAAACTTGGGAAGTACAGGCAGGCAGAGCGCCATCAGTTGGAGGCCAACCTGGTCTACAGAGGGAGTCCAGAGAAACCCTGTCTTGAAAAACAAACAAGAATATACGGTCTTAGAGTTAAAAGGAATTATTGTTCTGATCTCGTGTTTTATGGGTAAGAGCCTGTTATTTTCCGTGTTTAACCAACATCATTATTGGTAGAACAACAGGACCTCAGTGCCTTCTTACAGAATGCTGTATCATATGTAGGTTCATGATAATGTGTATTCATAAATACACACATATATATATTCTTATTTTTGCACCGAGTATCTAAGACTATTGTAATGTTTTCCATCTAATCTGCAAGGCCCCCAGAGCAACCAAAGTTTCTGCTGCTTAATGAGTGTTCTACATGAATTACTGAATATAACCTATAGATTTTCAAAGTGGGTAACAATTAAAATATACCTCAAAATTCTCTTTAAAATAACCATGGCTCACCTATTTTCTTTTAACAGACATAGAATCTGTTGCAAAGAAGTAATTGTCCTGCTAGATAATTGATGAGCCATTTGGAATTTAACTTATTCCAAAACTTTAAGGCCTGCTTTTCTTCTCAAAATGGGCAAAATATGTCTTTCAAATTTACTTTCTGTACAGGTATTTCAAAGGTGGGTACATTTGATCCTGGCAGTCAACTAAAATAGGTGTAATAAGAATTTTACTTGCAAGAAAGGGGCAGCACCAAAAGATTAAGTAATTTGTTCAATACTTTATAAGAAATGAATCAGAGATGAAATTCAAATTCAAAAATACAGCCTGACATAGTTGCTCATGCCTTTAACCCAGTACTTGGGAGGCAGAGGCAAGCAGATCTATGTGAGTTTGAGGGTAGCCTGGTTTATATAGTGAGTTCCAGGGCAGCCTGAGCTACATATGAGACCCTGTCTTGTAAAAAAGAATATTAATTTGAACCCATATATATGTACACACACACACACACACACATACATTATATATCCCTAACAAAGCTTTTTCTACCTCTCATCGATTGTCTTTTTCCAAGTGGAAGGAAGAAAGTCTTATTTTCTGTTTCGTATACAATGAGTTCAAATTAATTTAGGATGGGCAAGGGAGGAAGAAAAAGGAATTATGTCTGTTTCTTTTTTTCTAAAAAAAGTGATAAGGACTGTTCAGAAGAATGAAATTCTAACTTAATTTTTCATGCTTGAGTCAACTTTATGGAGGATAATTTACATAAAATAAATGTGCTCATCTTAAGTCTATAGTTTAATGAGTTTTGACAAATGTGCATACTTCTGTAACCATCACCCCAAATAGGAATTGCAGCATTTCTAGCATATAGAAAATTCCTTCATGCCTTACTTTCTGGCTCCAGGCAATCACCAATGTGCTTTCTGTCAATTTAAATTAGTTTTACCTATTCTAAAATCTCACATAAATACGATCGCATGGCAAATAGTTTTTTGTGTCTGACTTTTTAAATTTAGGTTAATGTTGTTGAAATTTATGTTTAGTGCAAATATCAGCCTATATTTAATAACTATTCCTTAATTGTCTTATCCATTCACTTGTTTTCAACCATTAGGTACAGCTCAAGATTCAGGAATTTATAAAAAAAAACCTATGACAATTTATACGTAACCTTTGTGTAAGTATTTGATTTTATTTCTTAAAGTCAGATATCTAAAAGTGAAATTGTTACATATTTAATTTTGTAAGAAAATATAAAATTACTCCTTATTGTGGCTGCGCCATTTTACATGAGCATTCTAGTTGCCACATCTTCCTAATGCTTTGTCTGACCAGTCTTCATCATTTTCACCATCTATTGAGTGTACGATTGTATTGCGTTGTAGATTACTTTGTATTTCCCCGAATGACTAGTGGTTATGAGCATTTTATTTGCTGATCTGCCATCTCAACATTTTTACTGCTAAGTGAAGATGCTGTAAGTTTTTCTAGGATGATACACTTTGAGGTTCTGTTATGGGCATACACATATTTGTTTCTAACCAATTTTCCCCTTTACCATTATAGAATGCTCATCTTAGTCACTGGTAATAGATTTTGCATTAAAGATAGTCTATCTAATATCAATAGAACTCTTTCAATATTCTTTTTGCTGTTCTTTGCTTTAAAATATTCTTTTTAATTTCATGCATGTATGCAATGTATCTTGACCATATCACTCCCAACTACTCTCAGTCTCGGCTCAACATTCCAGCATAGCCCTCCCACTTCCGTGTTCTTCCCATAACCCTTTGAGTCCAATCAGTTCTGCTTCCTGGACTGTTGACAGACCATGCACATGTCTGGACAGCTGTTGTTTAGAAGTGCACAGCAGGGTCCATGCCCAGAAGACAGCAATTCACAGCACCTCTTCTGTCTTCCAGCTTTGCTTTCTTTCTGCTCTCCCTTTCCATAACGTTGCCTGGGTATTGGTCGGGATCACATAGATGCTCTATGGAGGACTGAGGGCTCAACTGTTAACACTCCGACTAATTGTGGATTGACTGCTCCTTACTGGTTTGGACCTGTTAGCTGCTGCTTACTGCAGAAATTCCGCAAATGAGGGCTGAGAGCAACACTAATGTTAATTAGTGTGGAATGTAAATATAAGTGTTCTGAAGGCAGATTGATAACATATCTTTTTAGCTAACTGGCAGAAATAGGTTTCTACATAGGGCCTCTGACCTCCTGAACTGTGGATTTTTGACTAGCTTTAAAGCATAAGGCATATGAATTCCTTCCTGTGGAGCAGGTCTTAACTTCAGTTAGAAAGCAGTTACTTATGCCCATAACATCTATGCCAGGATCAGCACATCTTGCCTGGAAGGTCAGTGCAGTAACATGCTCGATCCAACACTGGCTAAGACCCTAGAATTTTCTTCCCCTATGGCCTTCGTAGCACCTTCTGGTGTCAGGGCATCTACCCATTTTTTGTTTATTATTTGAATTGTGTATTTCCCCCTTCTATTTATTTTCAATCTGATTGTGTTTTATATTTAAAATGGATCCCCCACAGGCAGCATATGAATGATTTCTTGTATGATCTGACAGCCTTTTGAAATTAATTGAAGTGTTTAGGCCTCAATTATCAGTTAATAACCATTTTTTCATACGGTTGGGTTTGTTATGCCAGTTCATTATTTGTTTTCTGTCTCATTATTTTTTCTTTCTTCCCCTTTATTATCTACTTTTGGATTGTTTCAACATTTCTTATAATCTCATTTGAATACATCTATTGGCTTTAGGATATCGCCCTCCCCCCTTAGAGACATCAGGCTGGTCTTGAACTCAAGGCAATCCTCTTGTCTCAGCCTTTTCTCCTCCACCCCCCTCTGAGACAGGGTTTCTTTGTGTAACAACTCTGGATGTCCTGGAACTCATCTTGTAGACCAGGCTGCCTCAAACTCACAGAGATCCGCTTGTCTCTGCCTCCTGAGCACTGAGATTAAAGGTTTGTGCTACTAAATCCAGCTATTGCCTCAGCTTTTGACTACTAGGATTACATGCATGTACCATGAAGCCTTAATAAGTTATATTAAGATACACTTCTTTTCATAGTTTACATGATTGTTTTAGGGATATTACATATTTATGGATAATTACATATAAAGTTTTTAAAAATAAATTTATTTTATATCCTGACCTCAGTTTCCCCTCCGTCCTCTCCTTTCAGTCTATCCACCTCCATTCCCGTTCTCTTCCCATGCCCCAATTCACTCCTCTCCTCTGGTTCTGTTTAGGAAAGGACAGGTCTCCCAAGAGTATCAACAAAACATGGCATATCAAGTTGCAATAAGGCTAAGTATCTCCTCATTTATTAAGGCTGGGCAAAGAGGCCCAGTATGAAGAGTAGAGTCCCAAAGCCTGTAAGAGTTGGAGACAAGCCCTGTTCCCACTGTTAGGAGTCCTAGAAGAGGACCAAGGTACACAACTCTAACATGTGTGCAGAGTGCCTAGGTCAGTCCCATGCAGGCTCCCTGGTTGTCAATTCAATCTCTGTGGGCCCCTATGAGCACAGGTTAGTTGATTCTATGGGTTTTCTTGTGATGTTCTTGACTCCTCTGGCTTCTACAATCCTTTCTCTTCCAAGAGGAAGCAGAAGACTTCAGGATTCCCTGAACTCTGCCTAATGCTTGGCTGTGGGTCTGCATCTGTTTCCATCAGTTGCTTGATGAAGTCCCTCTGACAACTATTGGGCTAGGCACAAATCTGGTCACAGGAGACGGTCAGTTTAGACTAGTTATCTGCTATTGCTAGGGCTCTAAGCTGGAGTCTTCCTTGTAGTTTTCCTTGCAGCAGTTTTTACATGACTCCAAAATGCCCCCTTTCCAAGTAGTATTCCCCTCTGCCTCCACCACCTGATCATTTTTGTTCCAATCTTCACCTGCCCTCAGTTTACTCATGAAATCTCTTCTATTTACTCATCTCAGGGAGATCCAGGTGCCCCCCCCCCATGAGCCTTACCTGTTACCTAGTCTCTCTGGGTCTGTGGATTGTAGTATAGTTATCCTTTATTTTACAGCTAATATCCACTTACGAGTGAGTACACACCATGCTAGTCTTTCTTGGTCTGGGTTACCTCATTCAAAATGAATTTTCTCTAGTTCCATCCATTTTCCTCCAAATTTCCCAGTGTCTTTGTTTTTAACAGCTGAGTAATACCTCATCGTGTAAATGAATCATGTCTTCTTTATCTATTCCTTGGTTGAAGGACATCTAGGCTGTTTCTAGGTTCTGGGTACTACAAATAAAGCTGCAAAGAACACAGTTGAGCAAATGACCTTGTGGTATGATTGAGCATCCTTTGGGTATATTCCCAAGAGCAATATATCTGAGTCTTATGGTAGGTTGATTCCCAGTTTTCTGAGAAACCACCACACAGACTTCCAAAGTGGCTCTACAAGTTTGCAGTCCCACCAGCAATGGAGGAGTGTTCCTACCTCTGATAAACACCTTTAGTCAAGTGGCTAGATACAAGATTAACTGAAAAAAAAATTAGTAGTCATCCTACATACAAATGGCTGAGAAAGAAATCAGAGAATTAGAATTCTTTACAATAGCCTCAAATAGTATAAAATATTTTGGAGTAACTCTAACCAAGCAAATGAAAGATCTGTATAGCAAGAACTTTGAGTCTTTGAAGAAAGAAATTGAAGATGATATCAGAAGATAGAAAGATTTCCCATGTTATTGAATTGGTAGGATTAACATAGTAAAAATGGTAATTTTACCAAAAGCGATCTACAGGTTCAGTGCAATCCCCATCAAAATTCCAACACAATTCTTTACAGACCTTGAAAGAACAATATTCAATTTCATTAGGAAAAACAACACCAAAAAAAAAAACCCAGGATATCTAAAAACAATCCTATACAATAAAAGAACTTTTGGAGGTATCGCCATTCCTAATCTCAAGCTCTACTACAGAGCTACAGGAATAAAAACAGCATGGTATTGGCATAAAAACAGACAGGTGGATCGATGGAATCAAATCAAAGACCCAGACGTAAATTCACACACCTATGGACACTAGATTTTCCACAAAGAAGCCAAAATTAGACAATGGAAAAAAGAAAGCATCTTCAACAAATGGTGCTGGTCTAACTGGATGTCAGCATGTAGAAGACTGCAAAGCAATCCGTATCTATAAAATATATCTTACCACATAAAACTGATACAATGTTAACTACTGCTTCAGACTTCTTCTGGAGCCATTTCCCTGACAAAACAAATGAAAAGGAGGATTGCCTTATTTGGCTCTTGACTTCAGTGTTTCAGTCTACAGTCTTCAGATCCATTGATTCCGAAACCCGAGTGAGGAAGAACACAGGAGTAGTGTCAGGAACACACGGCTGAAGATATTCGTCTCCCAAAGTCAAGAAAGCAAAGAGAAGGAAAGAGGGAAGGGAGGACCTGAGACAACCCTTAAGGACAACCCCCAGTGGCTCACTTTCTCTAGATAACCACTTCCTCCTCTCAAATAACACCACCTCTAGCTGGGAACAAAGCCTGAGGTATAGGATATTTCATAGCCAAATTATAACAACTATTCGATTTAAAAATACAGAAACTTTTTTGCTAGGCGGTGGTGGTGCACATCTTTAATCCCAGCACTCAGGAGGCAGAGGCAGGAGGATCTCTGTGAGTTTGAGGCCTGTTATACAGAGCTAGTACCAGGACAGTGAAGGCTACACAAAGAAACCCTGTCTCAACAAACAAACAAAAGACCCAAACAAACAGAACCCATAAACATTTCAACAGTGCCAGCTACTTCCTGCACTCCTCTTTATGCTGCTGATGTTGTCTAGGCTATCAGTACAGACAGTGAAAATGATGCCTAATTGTCCCATAACCTTTGGTTTAAATGGTCATATGTACTTTAAAACACTCAAAGAGTTCTTAGCACTAGGGTGGTGGTGGGAAACATTTTAGAATCAGACAATGTAGATTAGTTATACAGAGCCTAGTATGTGCAAGGCCTTAGGTTTGTGCTCTAGTATAAACAAACAAGTGAAAACTTAACAGGGACTGGAGAGATGGTTCGGTGGATAAAGGTGTTGACCGAGGTTACTGTCCTACCCAGTCCCGCAGTTGTTCAGTTCCAAAGAAATACACAGAGGTCTACATTAATTATAAACTGATTGCCCTATTAACTCAGGCTTCTTATTAACTCTTATAACTTATATTAGCCCAAAATACTTGTTTGTGTTAGCCCCGTGGCTTAGTACCTTTTTCAGCAAGGCAGTCACATCTCGCTTGCTCTGGTCCGGCTTTTTCTATGTCTGGGTGATGACTGCAGACTGAGTCTTTTCCCTTTCCCAGAATTCTTCTGTTCTCATTGCCCCACCTCTCTTTCCTGCCTGGCTACTGGCCAATCAGCATTTTATTAAAATACAATTGACAGGGTATATACCTTTGTCCAACAGCCTAAAGGCATGTGGAAAGACTGAGTCAGACTTGGGTTCAATCCCTAGGACCCATATGGTGAAAGAGAGAACCAACCCCACAGTAAACTGCATACACACACACACACACACACACACACACACACACACGAACACACACACTCACTCTCTCTCTCACACACACGGATAAATGAGTAAATAAATAAATGGAATAAAAATGTTTTTGAAAGAACTAAAAAATATTCCATAATATCAAAAAAGAAAGAGAAATGTTTTAATTTTCTCTCTACTATTTACTATTTGCTATTGATTCTGAAGTCCAAATATCTCTATAACATCATTTTCTGTGTTTCTGCAGATTATCCTTTATAGCGTGTTTTATAGTTCAGGGCTCATGGAAGTGAATTCTTTTACATTTCGTTTATTTGAGAATCTATCTTATTTTAAATACAAAGTGTTCAGTTGGTCATAGGAGGTTGGCTGATATTAATTTACCATTCATCACTTTAAAGATGATGGCCATGTCATCTGGCTCCAGGCCTTCCTGATGACAGGTCTGTAAGGCATGTAAATCACTGATGTTCTGTGTGAATGTGCCATTTTAATGGCCATATCTGATGGGACAAAATGGCCTTTCATCAGTTTGATTATCATATGTCTAGACATGGTTTTCTTTTAAATTTTATCTTGTTTGGATTCTCTGAGCTTCTTGAATCTGCTAATTTATGTCCTTCACAAAATTCATAGCGCTTAGATCATTATTTGCTTTAGCATTTTTTCCTAATTCTATCTTTCATAAACTTCTTAGATTCTAATTACTTGCACATGTACATTAGACTTTCAATATTTCCGCACAGGTCCCCAGGGTTCCATTTGTTTTGCCATGGATTGTTTTGTGTGTATGTTATGTGCAAACACACCCATGTGTGCAGGTGCGGTCACTCATGAGGAGGGTGGAGGTCAGATTTGACAAGGGGAGGTCTTCTTCAGTGGCGTCTCCACCTTATTGGCTTTTGTTGTTGTTGTTGTTGTTGTTGTTAGAAAGGGTCTATTGCTGAGTCTGGAGCTTGTCATTTCATCTAAGCTTGCTTCATGTCTCCATCCCCCAGCTCTGCATTGCAGTTGGGTGCTACCATACCCCTGAGTGCTAGAGATTTCAACTCAAGCTTGCAGAGCTTTGGCCACTGAGCCATCTCCGGTCCCATTTTATCTATTTTTTTAAATCTCTCTCTGTGTGTGCACATTCATGTGTGTGAGTGTGTATGTGAAGGTCAGGTACGCCTCAGGTGTCAATCCTGTACTTTTATTTTGTTTGCAACAAAGCCTCTTCATTATTTTTTCATGGTGTACACCAAACTAGCTGCTCCATGAATTTTCATGGATCCTCCTGCCTCTGTCTCTCATCTTCTTGTAGAAATTCTGAGATTACATACTTTCAGGCTATGCAAACAGGGTTATATGTGTTCTGAAGATTCTAATTCAGGTTTTCATGTTTACATGGTGTCTTAGTTACTTTTCAATTGCTGTCATAAGACTTCACGACAAAGATAACTTACAGAAGAAAGAGTTCATTGGGGCCTTACCTTTTCAGAGGGTGAGTTGATGACCGACATGTCAGGGAACACGGCAAGAGCAGACAGGCATGACACTACTGCAGTAGCTGAGAGTTGACATCCTGATCTACAAGCATGAAGCAGAGATAGCTAATTGGGAATGGTATGGGCTTCTGAAACATCAAAACCCATCCCCAGTGACAAACCTCCTCCATTAAGGCCAAAACTCTTAACCCTTTCCAGACAGTTCCACTAATTGGAGATCAAGTATGCAAATATATGAACCTATGGGGCCCTTCTCATTCAAGAGTCACATATGGTAAGTGCTTATATTTGCTGATCTATCTCCTCATTCTTTCTTTTTTGAAAAAAATCTATATTTTTCTTTCTTTTTACCTTCCTATTTATGTAAATCAAAGTCTACCAACTCTTCTTTTTTCCTTTTTTTATTACTTAAAAACAATCCAAATTTCCACTCTCTCCCCTCCTCCCAGTCCCCTCCCTTTCCCTTCACAAACCCTC
>LOEQ01006600.1:75357-89334 GCA_001685075.1 Bramus lutescens | reverse complement strand
CAGAAGTTCCTTTATTGTATAGGATTGTTTTGGCTATCCTGGGTTTTTTTGTTTCTCTCTATGAAGCTGAGTATTGTTATTTTGAGGTCTGTGAAAAAATTTACAGGGATTTTGATGGGCATTGCATAGAATCTGTAGATTGCTTTTGGTAAGATTGCTATTTTTACTATGTTAATTCTACCTATCCAAGAACATGGGAGATTTTTCCATTTTCTGATATCCTCTTCAATTTCTTTCTTCAGAGACTTAGAATTCTTGTCATACAGTTATTTCACTTGTTTGCTTAGAGTTATTCCAAGATATTTTATTTTGATATTGGCTATTGTGAAGCTTGATGTTTCTCTGATTTCTTTCTCGGTCCATCTATCACCTGTATATAGGGAGGCTACTGATTTTTATTTTTTAAGATAACCTTGTATCTGCCACATTACTGAAGGTGTTTATCAGCTGTAGGAATTCCCTGGTAGGTTTCTTTGGGGTCACTTATATACACTATCATATCATCTGCAAATAGCAAAATTTTGACTTCTTCCCTTCCAATTTGTATCCCCTTCATTTTTTGTTGTTGTTGTCGTCATCTTATTGCTCTAGCTATGACTTCAAGTCCTATATTAAATAGGTATGGAGAGAGTGGACAGCCTTGTATTGTTCCTGAGTGGGATCACTTTGAGATTCTCTCCATTTAGTTTGATGTTAGCTATTGGCTTGCTGTATGTTGCTTTAATTATGTTTAGAAATATTCCTTGTATCCCCTGACTTCTTCAAAACTTTTATGTCGAAGAGGTGTTGGATTTTGTCAAAGGCTTTTTCAGCAGCTAATGAGATGATCATGATCATGTTTTTTTTTTCCTTTCAGTTTGTTTATGTAGTGGATTGCATTGATGGTTTTTTGTGTGCTGAACCATCCCTGCATCTCTGGGATGAAGCCTACTTGATCGTGGTGGGTGATTTATCTGAAGTGTTCCTGGATTTGGTTTGCCAGTATTTTGTTTAGTATTTTTGTATCAATGTTCATGAGTGAGATTGATCTGTAGTTCTTTTTCTTAGTTGTGTCTTTGTGTGGTTTGGGTATCAATGTAACTGTAGCCTAATAAAACAAGGTCAGTAATGTTTCTTCTGTTTCTATTGTGTGGAACAATTTGAGGAGTATTGGTATTAGCTCTTCTTTAAAATTCTGTTAGAATTCCACGCTGAAACCATGTGGTCCTGGACCTTTTTTGTTTGGGAGACTTCTGATGACTATTTCTCTTTCCTAATAAGTTGTATGTCTATTTAATTTGTTTATCTAGTCTTGATTTAATTTTAGTATGTGGTACTTATTCAGGAAATTGTCCATTTCCTTTAAATTTTCCATTTTTGTGGAGTACAGGTTTTTGAAGACCTGATGATTCTCTGGATTTCTTCCATGTCTGTTGCTAAGTTCCCCCTTTCCTTTCTGATTTTGTTAATTTGGATATTTTCTCTCTGCCTTTTGCTTAGTTTGGATAAAGGTTGGTCTATCTTGTAGATTTTTTTCAGAGAACCAACTCTGTCTCATTGATTCTTTGTATTGTTTTCTTTGTTTCTATTTTATTGATTTCAGCCCTCAGTTTGATTATTTCCAGCTGTCTACTCCTCCTGGGTGCATTTGCTTCTTTATGTTCTAGGGCTTTCAGGTGTTTTGCTAAATTGCTAGTGTGGGATTTCTCCAGCTTCTTTATGTGGCATTTAGTGCTGTGAACATTCCTCTTAAAACTGCTTTCATAGTTTTGGGTATGTTGTGCTGTCATTTTCATTGAATTTCTGGAAGTCTTTAATTTCTTTATTTCTTCCTTGACCCAGTGGTGATTCAGTTGAGCATTGTTGAATTTCCACGAGTTTGTGCATTTTCTGCAATTAGTGTTGTTGGATTCTAGCTTTATGGTGATCTGATAAGATATATGGCTTATTCCATTTTTTTGTATCTGTTGAGTTTTTGCCCCCCCAAAGGGTCGATTATAGAGAAAGTTCCATGGGGTGGGAAGAAGAAGGTGTATTCTATTGTTTGGGGGTGAAATTTCTATAGATGTCTGTTAAGCCCATTTGAGTCATAGCATCTGTTTGTTCCTTTATTTCTCTGTTATGTTTCTTTCTGGTATACCTGTCCAGTTGTGAAAGTGGGGTGTTGAAGTCTCCCACTATTAGTGTGTGGGGTTTGATGTGTGTTTTAAGCTTTAGTAATGTTTCTTTTACAAATGTGGGTGACCTTGTATTTGGCACACAGATGTTCAGAATTGGAACTTCATCTTGATGGACTTTCTCTGCAACGAATATGAAATGTCCTTCATCTCTTTGATTATTCTTAGTTTGAAGTCCATTTTGTTAGATATGAGGATAACTACATCAGCTTGTTTTTTAGGTCCATTTGATTGGAAAATTTCCTAACACAACTTACTTCCCACTTTGATTGAGCATCAATCCTGGTGGGCTTACTCATTTCCTTATCTCTCATCTTGACCACATACACTCAAATACTAAGTTTATGAAGGTTTTAGTGTCTTCAGTGGAAACATCAAAGCATATAAAATCCTTCTAGTCATTGGCTTGTGTGGGCTTTTGTTCAATACATTCATCATTTTATATGGGCTTGTAGTGTTCAAAAGTTCTTTTATTGTGGAACAAGCGTAAAAGTCCTTGCGTAAGTCAGAACCTAAACCTATAGAACTTTTTATTTAAAACCACTTCCCTTGTACATATCAGGGACTTGGGGATGACCTTCAGAATTTATAGAATCTCTTGCAATCCTTCAAGAATTGCCCTGTCCGATACCTGTGGCTCTGCTACCCAATCCACTCATGGTATGTTACAAAAAACACATGTTGACCACAGTATTTTCTGCTCAAATACCACGTGAAAGAATTAAAATACCTGGCCAGTGTGTGAAGTTGCACAAGAAAAGCCTAAAAATGCAAAGGCACACTATTGTTCAGCATATTAATTGAATCTTCCTTGTTAAGGTGTCACCCAAGATTGTAGAACCTGGTCCCTATTCCAAACTGGGTTCCACACACATGCGCAAAGCAAGATTTGGTTGGAATTAAGTTCTTGACAAGTCCTAGCTGCTCAGGAATGACATCTTCCTCCATCAGGCTATTTCAATTCTCTATATGGTGTGTGTCTCTCCAAGCCCAGAGGAATATATTGCAGCCCCAAGTTCAAGGGCTTTCTGACATTTCCTATAATTCTTAATATTAAGCTTCCCATAACTCATACTTCAGCAGAAAATAACATATATAAATTAATTTGGTTTTACATATATACTGTATTAATTCCATAAATGACTGAAGGCAGCTCCAAATTTAAGGAAGTTATTTAATGACAAACATTGAGACAGGAAAGGGGTTGCTGCTTAACCTGAAAATTCAATTTAGCAAAGTGGTTCATTTAAAACATTCCAGTTAAGCAAGACTTAATCATGTTTTTATGTTTGTATGTACTAATACATTTTTTCTTACTCATACAATCAAGAGAAATCTTGATTAATTTGTTAAGCTAGAAAAATATAAAGCTGATTTGTTTTTTAATGAGATGATTAGTTTTCTCTTATATTTTTCTAAAATTTTTGGCATTCATTCACTAACCTTATATAGGAGTATGTATGAACAGGCAATGATATGAACATGAGCTAAATTGCAATACCAGGTTCAATCACTTTAAAAAAATGCTAATATCCTACTGAATGTGGGAAGAATTCATGTTAACAAGATTTATTTGCTTGGTTATTTATTTACTTATTTATTTATTTATGATCTCACTGGCTGGTCTGCAACTTTCTATGTAGACCAGGCTGACTTTAAACTCACAGCAGACCAGGCCAGCTTTAAATTCAGAGAGATCTGCCTGCCTATGCTTCCCAAGTGGTAAGAAAGGAATGAGCCACCATATCCGGCCCAGGATTTTTAAAAAATGTTAATTATAGATGCCTTTATTTCTGTCCTTCTTATATTCATGTATTTCTCATTATTTTTTCACTTACAATTTCATACCTGTGTGCAATGCCATTCAATTGTGTTTGTTCTGACAGTGCTCAACAACACCTCTTAGATGGCCCTCTACCCACCTCCCAACTTAACGATGTCCTTCCTCTTCCTCCTCTGCATTTTAAAATATCCCACTGAGTCCAAAAGTAGTGATCCTTAAATGTGCATGGGTGTGAAGCTGTCTACAGGAGAGTGCTTAACCTAAATGGGGCCATACTGCTGAAGAGAAATGACTCTCCCTCCCCAGCAACCAGCAACTGTTAATAGCTCCTTAGCTTAGAGGGGACGGCTCGCCAGGCTCCCAGGCCATGCTGACATCTTGCTGGTTTGATCTTGTGAATGTCTAAAATGTCCTGTAATGAACAGAAGATAATATTTTGTCGTTCTCCTCCCCAACCTCTTGCTCTTACACTCTGACTGCCCTTTCTCCTGTGATTTTTTCGTGAGCCTTGATGTGTGGTTTGGCAAAGATTGAAGCGTGATCAAGATGTTCCCTTTGGGGCTGAGCACTTCATAGATATTTGTTGTTATGGGAATTTGGTTGATAGCCAACTGTACGGGATAACTTGGTCTACTGGGTGGGGTCGTCTCTGGCGTTACTTCTCTAGACCCAACATCTTGCACTGGGGTTTTTGTTTGGTAATCTACGGCTTCTGAAAGGAATTGGTCTCAGTATACGGTAACTCCATTTAAACTCCTCATATATATGGAGATATTATATACTGGGATCAGTGCTCCTGGTGTGTGTGTGTGTGTGTGTGTGTGTGTGCCTAATATAAATAATGTTATACGTTTTAAGAAGTTTATAAAATAATAGGTTTCCACAACCTTTTCAAACATTCCTAGCTGAAGCTATTCCTCTCCTCCTCCTCTGCTCTACTTTCCCATCCCCCTCTTCATTTGAACCTCAATATTCTCCTTTCACCCCTCATATTATCTGAGTTCTACTCTCCTGCCTCCCTCAGGATATGGCTCCTTTCTTGTGCCTAGCTTCTACAAATACTCCCAGCTAAACAGAGCAATCTAAAGAATCAAAGACAGGCTCTACCTATGAGAAAGGACGTGCGGCATCTCTCTTTCTCGGCTTGGATATCTCAGGATAATATTTTTTTCCAGTTCCAACTCTTTACTTGTGAATTTCATTTTTCTGTTATATATGTAAGAAATTCTATGTCTATGCATGACATTTTCATTATCCTTTTGTTACTTGTTTGACACCTAGACTTATTCCACTTCTTAGCTATTGGGAATAGAGCGGCAATGAACATGGGTGTCCAAATGTTTCTATGGTAAAATACAAACACCTTAGGGCAAATGCCCAGGAGTGCTGGTTCATTTGGTAGATCTGTTTCCTAGTTTTGTTTTGTTTTATGTTTTGAGACAAGTTTAGACTCATTTCCAAAGTAGCTTTGCATGTTTGCATTCCCACCGTTGCATTCATTACAACAATGTGCAAAGGTTCCTTTTCTTTCACACTCACGCCAGTGTTTGTCACTTGTCTCTTAGACATACCTACCCATCCTCCTCTCCATTTATCTTTCTGGGCCTTGATGTGCTAGCAACAAACTGTTTTTCAGTTTGGTGGGCTGGAACACGGAAGTGGTTCTTCCTATTAGATCCCATGGGGCATATGCAAGGACGCTGTTGTAGTTTTAACGTAATTGACCCTCATATTCTCATAGGAAGTGGCACTATTAGGCGGTGTGCCTTTGTTGGAGTGGGTATGGCCTTGTTAGTGGAATTGTGTCACTGTGGGAGCAGACTTTGAGGTTTTCTATGCTCAGGATACCTACCCCCAGTGTCTCAGTTGACTTCCTGTTGCCTGCAAGACTCTCAGCTACCTTTCCAGTACCATGTCTGCCAGCACACCACCATGCTCCTCCCCTCCTTGATGATCATGAACTGAACCTCCGAAGCTATAAAAAAAAACCCCTCAATTAAATGTTTTGTTTATAAGAGTTGTGGTCATGGTATCTCTTCACAGCAATAGTAAACCCTAACTAAGACAGTTACATACAACCTTGCTGACTCAGTTTCAAGATGATGGATTGGAAAGGAGTTCAGCCGCTGTGTAGGTGCTAAAGGATACAGTAGTTGCAGCCTGATAATTGGAGGCATTGTCTACATCTAGTGACGGTCTGCAGACAAGAGTGTAGAGTATTTCGAAGGAATCCAGGAAATCAGCCTGTAAGAGAAAGTCAGCACAGAGAGCCTGCTCACACCCAGCTGGGTTTCCTAACACAGCAAGCTAGTCTTATATCAACTTGACATGCAAACTAGAGTTATCTGAAAGGAGGAAACTCAGTTAATAAAATGCCTTCATAAGACCCAGCTGCAAGACATCTTAATTAGTGGTTGATGGGGGAAGGTTCAGCTCATGAGGGTAGTGCCATCCCTGGGCTGGTAGTCCTGTATTCTATAAGAAAGCAGGGCTCATAGGAGCAAGCCATGGGGAGCAAGCCATGGGCAACACCAATCCATGACCTCTGCATTGACTCCTGCTATCCAGATTCATGCACCATTTGGGTCCTGTCCTGACCTCCTTCTATGATGAACAGTGATCTGGCAGTGTTGGCCAAATGAACCCTTTCCTCCCAACTTGTCTTCTGGTCATGTTTGGTTTTGTTGTGTCTGTAATGACCCTAGCTAAGACACTGACATTGCTGCTACTTCAGCAGGATCTTCTCTTGTTGGAAGGAGGCTGCTTGTTGGTTCCCAGCCGCCCGGCTAGCTTAGCCCCCAAATAATCACAATCTACAGCAGCAGGCTGCTTGTTTGTCCCTAGCTGCTTAGCCCCGAAATAATCACACAGAAACTGTATTAATTAAATCACTGCTTGGCCCATTAGCTCTAGCTTCCTATTGGTTAACTCTTACATATAAATTTAACCCATTTCTATTAATCTGTGTATCACCACGTGGCTGTGGCTTACCAGCTAAAGTTCTGGTGCCTGTCTCCGGTGGGGCTACATGGTGCCTCTCTGACTCCATCCTTCTATTCTTCCCTGCCATAGGTTCAAAGCAGTTCTTTATTCATTAACCAATAAAAGCAACACATAGACAGAAGGACTTCCTACATCATTCTCTGTTACTACATTTTTCTCATTCTGAGCATGTGGCATGGTTAGTTAGCATGCAGGAAGAGAATGAGGTTGGAGATTAAAGGCCAATGGGACCCAGAAAATCTGGGCTGGGGTCAGGAAATGCTCTATTTTCAAAACATGAAAACATATTACAAACTGCACATTAAGCACAAAATGTTGTGTTTGTTCTTGTATTAAAATGACAGAAAAAAACCAAAAGCCATTTGAAGGTTGGGAGGGGTGGTCTTGTTTTTTTTTTCTTTTTAAAAATTTATTAGTTTTTTTAATAAAAAAAATACCAATCCAAGTTTCCACTCCCTCTGTTCCTCCCATTCCCTCCACACATCCTCCCACCCTACCCCCATCTAATCCTCAGAGAGGTTTTTTTTTTCTGTTCCTACCGTACAAAGCTCTGATCAGACAGATTTTAGGGTTATGAATGCTTACTGCTGTTAAGACTTAGCACTAACTATTTGGAGACCTCATGTCAAATGCACATAAGGGTGAAGACTGCAGGCCAATAGGAAAATATGTTCCAATCCCCCTGCCCCTTTCATTCATGCCAGGGCTCTGACATTTCCAAACAATGTCAAACAGCCTTGAACGACCATGGGACTGAATAACTCCTTTCTTTTGTTTGTTCCTTTTCCCTAGGTAACTGTTTTGGACTACTTTAGCTGCTGCTTAAATATAAACCTATCATCAGCAATATACCTTTTGCACCCAAACCTGAGGTGTAGGTAAATTGTATCTAAAATAAAATGATAAGATTGTTTATTAGAGAAATTTTGTATTCACAGGGAAAAAAAATCCAGAAAGTAAAGAGAGTTTGCATATTCTGTAAATTTTATGCATGGGATGCATATATACTAGACATTGCATATTATTAGATACAGAGAGTATATTTATGATAAAAGAAATATTTCAGCCATTTTTCACACCTAGTTCATTGACATTAGTGGTGCTCATACTGTTAATACAGCTTCCACTCTCATTTCTTTCTAGATGTAGTCTTCATCCCAAACGGAAGCAGCACTTGTCAAACAGGAATACCCCATCTCTCTTGTTTCTGGGCTCTGAAGCTTTTGCTCACTTTCTGTCTCTAGGGCTTTCCATTCTAGGAATTACGTGAGTGAAATTATGTGTTTATCCTATTTCTGTTTTTTAGCACAGTGATTCTCAACCTTCCTAATGCTGCGACCCTTGCATACAGTTCCTCATGCCAACTATAGAATTATTTTCATTGCTACTTCATAACTGCAATTTTGCTTCTGTTATGAATCACAATGTACATATCTGTGTTTCCCAAAGGTCTTTGGGGGTCATGACCCACAGGTTGAGATCCACTGATTAAGCATTATGCACATTCAAGTCGTAGCATGTATCAAATTTTCCTTCTTTTTTAGGATGAACAGTGTACTTTGTTTTTGTGTAGGCCATCTTTGCATACCCATTCATTTAGGGGGAGGCAGCTTATGTTGCTTCCACTTTTTGGTTGCTGACAATACTTTTTGTCACCTGGCCCAAGAAGCTTCTAGTGATTACTTTTCTTGCAACAGAACCCTGATGTTTTCGTCCTTTCGTGGCCTTTCCTCTTCTTCCTAGTATTGACCACATCACACCGACTCACTCTGAAGTGTCATGTCATTTAGTGTTTGTTTGTCATGGAACTCATGAGGAGTTGAGAGGACAACTCTGCAGAGGCTGTTCTTGCCCTTTACTGTTACGTGGGTGCTGGGAATATGAATTCACACTATTGATTGCAAGAGCATTTGCTCAGAAAGCCATCTTGCTGACCTTATTTATTTATTCTTTCCTGAGAACCCACCAGTGTTTTCTTACGTCATCCAGACTACAGAATCAAAGCTTTACTCTTTACACAAACTTTTACACCAGAGCATCTAAGCTCTTCATATGAATTCATTCTTAAAGCTGGATGGAATGTTTATAGTCCTGGCTGATGGTTGCACAGAGAGTTTGCCCAAATCACACAGCCCTAAGCCTCACTATTCTCTGTCTTTTATACCCAAAACCACTCCCTGGTGAACACATTTCAGTTAAAAAGAACAGCTAACAAAAAGCAAAACTACAAAAGCCAGAAAGCAAGGTTAGAACATTTAGGGACTTTCCTAGTATTATGGACTAAGTATTTGATGGATTGGGTTCTTGTTTCCCTTTTGGTAGGTGTTGGGGCCTATGTGCTGGGTTTTACAGTCAGAATGATGCTTCTAACGTGGCATCAGTTGTGCTAAGGACCTGTTCCATACCTTAGAGAAGGTAAGTCAGATTACGTAGAACTCCAAAGTAAGCCTAAAGTGTGCTGGGGTTGAACAAGCCTTGCATTCTCTGTCTAAAGCTATGCTGTTTCATGCCTTTCTCGTTCTGCTTTAAGTAGTACCCAAAGGCCCACGTACCCATCCACCCTTGCTTGCTGTGTTTTCCTCCTGGGCTTATCACATTTCTAAATATCCATTCATTTGCTTGTTTGCTCCCTCTCCTTGGAGACTGTAAATGTTAACAGAGGAAGAACTTTGCTCATCAACATTTCCCTAGTCACTAAAATAGTGTATGGCAAAGAGTAGACTTGCAATAGTGTTCGAACACGTGAAGGATTATTAACCATGACATCTTCAGAAGCAGAAGGAGACACACTCAACTCAATCTGAGGAATCCTGGGATAGTCTAATGTCTAGGATTTAAAGTCAAAATGCTTTACACCATGGGATTTTGGAAGGAGGTTAATGTCTCCAAAATGACAGCCAACCAGTGGCTCTCTTTAGTCTTCGTGGATCAGAAGGGGCTGGTTGCTTCTTTCTCATGGAAGAAAATTTCTGCTCTGCCTCAAAACATTTTATGGTTTGTCGCTGCTCCTGCATCCCACAGCCTGACCTGCATGGATGCTGATGGAACTCCAAGTCATGATCAGGTCAACAACTTTCCTAAGTCTATGTTTACTGTTGAAAGGCCAGTTAATAGTGCAGAAATTCTACAGGGAAGCCACCTCACACCACAGAGCAAAGTGCAAGAGGTGGAATTAACAGAGCAAAAGAGAAGAGGATGGTTGGTCCACGGAACCAGCGAGGGACAATTTCTACATGTGCAACTCCTGCTGGAATATAGACAGAGGCAAACTAGAGGAAAAATAAAATAAATTACAGGAAAACAGACAAATGCCCCCGAGTCATAATAGACTTGCGTACACAGATTAACAGGGCACATCATGTTTTAGTAAAGGTTATTTAGAGAGAGACATATACTGATACTTCTGGCCATAATGTAATGAAAGAGATTGGATTTCCCTTCCTGCATCAAAAAGGTAGGAAAAGAATCAGTGAGTGTGTAGCAAGAGCCAAAGGTAGCAAGCTGTGGCTGTCCACAGCTACTGACTGCCCAGGACATTTGGGTGTCTAATTAAAGTTCACCTTCCCTTTCCTCCCTTCTTCTCCCTCCCCCTTAACTCCGGTCCCTTTCTTTTTCTATAGCCCAATGGTTTCATTTAGGTATCATCTCCTTCTGCTGAGAGTTTTGAAACTTAAACATGAAAACCTGTAAGCCAGTATGAGCGGAGCATGTGAGACTGAAAAAATAAAAACCCTGTAGGTTTCTCAAGAAAAGAGAGAGGAGAGAAAGAAAAAAAAAAACCACAATCGCACTAGGAGGAATCAATAGAATTTCTGTTGGACTCTGAAATTATAATAGATCACCACATATTTAACTATCGATTTAACTGTTAGTGGCCTATAAACTAGAGAAGAAATTCCACATTACCAAATTTGAAAAGCTAATAAAGAAAGATTTGAAATGGGGAGAATTAATGAGGGGAGAGAAGAGTTGCAGCAGAAGAATGGGATCTGAAGAAGCCACGTCACACAGTGGAGAAAGCACAGCATCTCTCACCAGCAGAAGAATGGAATCTAAAGAAGCCACGTCACACAGTGGAGAAAGCACAGCATCTCTCACCAGCAGAAGAATGGAATCTAAAGAAGCCACGTCACACAGTGGAGAAAGCACAGCATCTCTCACCAGCAGAAGAATGGAATCTGAAGAAGCCACGTCACACAGTGGAGAAAGCACAGCATCTCTCACCAGCAGAAGAATGGAATCTGAAGAAGCCACGTCACACAGTGGAGAAAGCACAGCATCTCTCACCAGCAGAGGAATGGAATCTGAAGAAGCCACGTCACACAGTGGAGAAAGCACAACATCTTCCACTAAATTTAACACGGCGTACTCCCAACCTGATTTGGAAATGACACTCGTCTGAAACAAAGTAGTAAAGAAATATTGAGAACGGAGTTATAAGTCAAGATAGACCAACAAGTGCTAACAAAATCAACCACAGCTTTTGCCTATTAATGAGCAATGAGGTGAAAATACTAAAATGAAGCGAGAGGCATTCTTCAATGGCTGGTGACACCATTCTCACAGACTCAGGAAAGTCTCCCATAACCCATAACTCATGCATCAAATTTTATGCACAAAACAACAGAGACACAAAAATATGAAAAGATTTCAGAAGTACTGCTAAATCTTTAGAGAGATATAGTAGGAAGATTTAATATATCTTTCCATGATTTTGATAGATGCTGCAGATAAATTGTAAGTCAGGATGTAGATTATTTTAATAACACAGTCAACAAGCGGTCTGAAACAGTGTCTTGCTTCAGAGAACACAGATTGTCTGCTTAGACCTATGAAGCACTTAGAAAAATCATGCTCTTGGCCACAAAGGAAAAATAAATTCTAAAAGAGGAGAGACGTCTCGGACTCCATTTTCTAATAATAATTCAATGTAGAGATAAAAAGGATATAATCATCAAAAAATTAACTTCTTGGAAATGAAAATGTGCTGTTTAAAAAAAATCCTAAATCAAAGAGGAAATCAAAACCACAAGCTAAAAAATTATCTTGAAAGGAAAATGTGGACCATTAATATTCAAACCCAATGGAACTTATTCAAATCGGGAAAGATTTGTATGGCCCTAGAAGCTTTTATTAAAAGTAAAAAGAATGATGAAAGGTAATTTTAAAACCACCGAATCTGTGACATCAGAACAACAAAATGGATTATGTGAGAAAGATACATCTCCACACATGCATGGCTTCCAGTCACTGCACAAAGTGCTCATTACTTAGAATTTTGCCAATAGTTCTTGAAATAATGAAGAAAAACAAA
Organism: Bramus lutescens; assembly: GCA_001685075.1. Taxonomy (NCBI): domain Eukaryota; kingdom Metazoa; phylum Chordata; class Mammalia; order Rodentia; family Cricetidae; genus Bramus; species Bramus lutescens. The sequence goes on along the minus strand of LOEQ01006600.1, from coordinate 77,078 downwards.
AGCTTTTTTTTTTTTGCAAAGACCAATGGATGACTGTCAGACAACACATATTAGGTAAGAAAGATAATATGAATTACACAAAATTAAAAGTGACAGAGAAGATATAATCAGAGACAGGAACACAGCTAAAATTAAACCGATTGTGAAAGACCATTGTATGCAATTCCGAGGTAATGAATTTGCTAATCTAGAGAAACTAGATTATTTCCTGGCAAGGTCTCACAATGTGGCAGGGCTCTTTTATTTCCTCATTGCTCCTTCTTCTTCATGGATGTAGACTCTCCTCCATGTTGGATTGAGAGCATGAACCTGTGAAGCCAGGCGATAGGTGCTGCTTGGATAGGCTGCATGTCAAAATTCTGGAAGACACACACAGTGTAGACACAAGCAGGAGCATCTCAGCTGTGATGGGAACTAGAAGGAGACTATTACATTGAGCTTCTGAAGGTTAATGTCTCATTACTTTTCCTGACCAATACATCTACGGCATCTGGGCAGTAATAGACACAAACATGAAGTGAAAAAAGTTCTACACACATTTGGAAACACGTATAAATTAAAAACTAAAGGATTGTCAGGATTGTCAATCTTTACTATTAATATTGAAAGAACAGATAACATTAATTCTAACTAAGTTGATTCATAGGAGAGAAAAACTGAATGTCTCTAGCTAATTTTATGAAACCAGTTTGGCCTTAGTGCCAACATCCAATTCAGATAGCACAATAGGAGAAAACTTGGTCTAGAGAAAATTCACTAATTCATACAGCAATAAATTTTCTAAACAAATTTTAACAAATGCAGTATGAGTGTATCAAAAGAATGGTGCACAAATCGTTTGTTCCAAAAAAGTGAATGATTCAAAACTTTCATTATAGTTATCACACAAATAATTAGATCTGCAAAACCCATTTGTATATCAGGGATGCTAGATATTTTGATTAAGAAGTTCTTCAGGGGCCAGAGGGATGGCTCAGTGGTTAAGAGCACTGGTTGTTCTTCCAGAGGAGCTGGGTTCACATGGTGGCAGTTCACAACTGTTTGTAATTCCACTTCCAGGGAACCTCACACCAATGTAAATAAAATAAAGTTAAATAAATTTTAAAAAATAGCCAGGTGGTGGTGGTGCATGCCTTTAATCCCAGGCGGAGGCTGAAGCAGAGGCAGACGGATCTCTGTGAATTCAAGGTCAGCCTGGTATACAGAGAGATTCCAGGCTGACTCCAAAGCTACATAGAGAAACCATCTTGAAAGACAAAACAAAACAAAAACATAAAGAATCTCTTAATGCTATCTTTAAAATATAAAAATTGAAACTTACTGAAACATAAAACAATTAGTCAAAGCGAGGTTTTCATATTAGTGATACAATACTTTGTGTCAATGAAAAATATGGGTCAGGGTAGGGGGACTAGGGACTTAATGGATAAAGTGCTTACCTTCAAGTGGGGGGGATGCAGAATTCAGCTCTCCAGCACCAAGCCTGACATGGTGGTACATATATTAAATCCCAACATTTGAGAAGCAGGAACAGGCAGATCTCTATGAAGTGGAGGCCAACTAGTCTACATAATGAGTTCAGGCCAGCTAAGGTTACCCAGTGAGACTCTGTTTCAAAAGATCAAACTATGTAGTAATGAGGGAGCGGGCCTGCTTTTCGTCCTGCCCGGCTCCCGCACGGCTAGCTTATACCCCGAAATAACAACATACAAATTGTATTC
>LOEQ01006600.1:43249-61880 GCA_001685075.1 Bramus lutescens | reverse complement strand
ACACACACACACACACACACACACACACACACACACCTGTTTTGAAAAATAAATAAATAAAATATTTTATTTTTAGTGATTACTGTTGACATAACCTAAGGTGGACAGATTAAAATTTCTGAGAATCTATAATCTGAAAACATTCTAGAGTTCTTATACTAGTAAAAGAAAATTGTTGCATATTTGAATAGAATTTTATCTCTAAGACAATTCTGAAATTTTTTTTTGAAAACTCTTCATGGGGCTATTATTTATAGAATACGAAATGTTTTGGTAAACACTTTGTGGGATGGCTCAACCTCATATTAATCTATACAAACAGGTTTAAAACAAACTTCCAAGTTGTGAATTTCTGTATAGTTTATTAAAAATGCAAGGAACCTGATGTTTTTGATAAGCCCAGCCTGTTGTCAACACAAGACATAAGCAGCACAGTCAACTGCAGGAAAAACATTGTGTTTGGTAAGACACCATGAGCAAATGGCTCAATACCAAGATGTATTTTAGGAAGTTCTTCTACGCACACCACAATTTAGCTATTAGGTTCAAGGACTCGTGCTTATTATGTTGCTGGAACAAAAGGGAAAAAAAGCCCATTGTATCTTTCTCTGAGAATAAACAATTTTATTCTAGGAAGCCAGTGGCTAGCCAATTTATAGTTCTCTTTAATCCAGATGTTAAATTTTAAGACAAGCGAATAAGCCCTACACACCTACCTTCTCACATCCATTCCCACCTATCCACACGTCCAATTATAGATCAACTGCCATCTTTTCTATTGCAAAGATATTAGAATCCAGAAATGCCAATCAAGTTTATGATATAATCAGAGAGGTGGCATGGACCGTAGTTTATCACTCTAGTAAGGGACACAGCAGCAGAAGAACGGGTGAGCTATTCAACTCAGATCTCAGAGTGCTTGTCTAGGAAGTGGTGTGTATTTTATGTTGTTGGACAGCATGACAATTTCTGCCTATGACAACCAATGTTGGACTTCTTGTCAACTTGTTTATGTCCATGGGATTGATGACTACCTGAAAACCATGAGCAAAGCAAACAGCCCGAGAGCGTCGGAGAGAGAGCTCTCCAGAGAGGTTCCAGCTCCAGTTGGATCAATAGGTGACAAAGCAGAGACCAATTATTTCCGAGGTGCTACTACTGATCTCTGCTTTTTAGGTTTGTAATTCAGCAATGTATTTGTTTTCCCCATTTAGGAACCCGTTAAGGAATGCTTACTGGGTTTGAGGCAACTGGGCCAGGGGCCTTGTTCTTCTCCTGACTTACACAATGATCAACATGTAAACACTGAAGCTATTGAGGAAGCATGCAGAGAGACGATCTCACAAATGGACTTCTAATTCAGTTCTTATTTCTCATGTCATTTTGTTGTTGGGATTATCCTCTCCGTTCCATGTAAATTTAAAGAGAGAGAGAGAGAGAGAGAGAGAGAGAGGAACTAAAAGTGGTGAGAAAAGTAAAATTTACACATTTTCTCCCTCACTTTTCATTCTTTAGGGGAATGACAAAAACAGTTTGCTTGTTTGTTTCTCATGAATAAATCTGTATCAATGGGATAAAATGAAAGTTTCTAGGAAGGTAAATAGAAACAGAGGCGGCTTGATGAAGAAACTTGGTCAGAGAAAACCTCAAGCTAAAACAGGGGTAAGAGAAAATTGCAGTGTTGAAGGAATTTCAGTGATTATCCAGGCTCAGAGTCCATACATTCTTGAAATAGCTAGGCCCGATGGGCATCTTAGTTCTCCATCTCTTTCCATTTACTGTGAGTAGCAGGGATTAGCAGCCTGTCCCTGTGTAGGGGTGAATAATCTGCCCCCGGACTCCAGTTCCTCCTCTGAGAACTGGCTGCCTAGGAAAAGTTCAGTGGAGACAGAGTGGCTGTTCTACAAGTCTATCACAGACCCGGGAAGGAAAGGAGGACACAGCTCTAAAACCATTCATGGGATCCACCACAAATGAAAGCCCTCTCGAGTTTCCCAAGTAGGGGAGAGAGGTCACCAGCTTTCCTGTCATCCTGGGGAGAGAGAAGAAGGACAGTCCTAAAGCCCGGCCAACCTCACAGGGAAAATGTTTGCCTCTTGGAGAAGGGTCTGGATGGGGAAGAAAATCCAGGCAATTCAGTGGAAACCCTTTCCAGCAAGCCAATCTTTGACAAAATTACTAGCATAAGTAATGAATAATAAAAAAGTTATTTCAATACAAATAAATTTGGAAAACTAGAGAGGTAAAATTTCTAATATGTGATCCTGTTTTCTTGATGAGGAAGTAAAATCTCAGAACAGGCCAAAAACTGTAGAAAAGCCTAGGATTTAGTAGATAAAAAAATCGACTTTAGAAAGTCACCAGACCCAGCTGGTTTTACAGGCGAGTCCTCTAATCTCGCTGTGGGATTTGTTTCTTAGGGAAGGCTGGGGGGAAGTGGGAAAGGCCTCTAAAGAGTACGTGCTGTGGAACTGAGTTGGAAGATAAGTTGTTTATCTAAAAGAAAAAGAGTGTTTTAAGTCATCAGGGAAGTTAAAGATAGCTTTAAAACCAAAGCGTAATAGAAAGTCACAGCAGTGGAAGCAGAGAAACAGTGCCACAGAACTAGAGAAGCACCAGCAGAAACTGTGCCTGGAAACAAACCATTCGGATGTGGAAAAGCCAAGCTTCAGTGAGCACCCATCAACTCCCTTCATAGGACAACCAGCAAAAGTAGCCACAGTCACTGTGAGATTTGCTTTAAAGGAGGCTATACTTTCGAGAAATAAGCCAATGTGTTTACAAATTAGCAAAAAATTTTAGCCGTAACTTAAAACACCCACATTCTCCCAGTCTTCTGACAAACAGCAAGAAAGGTGTCTTCAGGTGTGGTAAATAAAAGTAAAATTAAAATTACATTTTCGCTGTTGTTGTTTTAGCAAAAACAACTAAAAACAAAACAAAACAAAACCTTCCTAAACATTCCATGACATCTCAATCCTGCAAAGGGAGTGACTAACAGCACAGGCTGCTTAAAAAATTAAAATTCATGGGTAAGAATAGCATGAGTGAAATTAAAGCTGGAACTATTAATATTTGTAAAATATGTGACAGTAGATGGCTTCTACAGATTGATTTTTTTTCAGTAGGGTAAAAACAAGAGATGGGAAAGAACATGTGTGACTTGGGAATCCAAAGACGAGTCAGCGTTTTAGGGGGCACCAGTTCTCACAGGTGAACAGGAAACACACTAAAAATCAGGAAGAAGAAGGGTTTTTGTTTTGCTTTGCTTTTGCTTTTTGTATAGCTCTTTTAATTGGCCAATATAAAAACAGGTTTCAGATGTCCAGTTTTGTCAAAATTCTGTAAAAACAGGTATTCTCGTAAGCTATTGCTGGAATCCTGGAATTCCAGCTTTTTCTGGAGGACCCTTCTGTTACCTTTTGAGAAGGAAGAAATGTTCACATAGGGACCTGAAGAAACATACAGACTTATATTTGTTTTAATCTTCTTTCTTTTTATTTCTTTTTTTGTTTTGTTTTTTTCAAGACAGGGTTTCTCTTCATAGCCCTGTCTTAGAAATGGAACTCTGTAGACCAGGCTGGCCTCAAATTCAGAGATCCATCTGCCTCCCAAGTGCTGGGATTAAAGGTTTGCACCGCCCCTGGCTTAACCTGCTTTCTTTTTGATGGGTGAACCAGTTACTTATTTTGTTGCTATGACAACGTACCTAACCAAGACTATTTAAGGAAGAAAGGGGCTGTTCTGGCTCACAGTCCAAAGGTACAGTTGACTGTGGTGGGGAAGATATGACCGCAGGAGAGCCAGGCATCTCGGAGGGAGGGATGCTGAGATTCAACCCTTTCCTTCAACACAGCAGAACGCAGATAATTCTCAGAGATTCAGCTCCAAGGCTATACTAGGTCCTGTGGAATCTATAAAACCACCACAGACAGAATCCATGGCTTCTCGCAAGAAGGATATTCTGATCTCTACCACTGACCTACAGTCACAGTCCCATCACATTATTCTTAATGTTGAAAACAAAGGGAAAACCTTAACTATCCATTAATAAAGGAATGGCTAAATCAGAGTACGTCTGAATATAGACTTCTATGCAAACTTGCTAAGTCTGTATGTAGTGACATGGAGCCATCTGCAGCATACATCTATACATTAAAAACGTAACAGACTCTGTCGTTGAGTCCCAGTGATTTAAAAAATTACAATTCCAACTGTAGCACAATTAATAAAAACCCAGAGACAGAAATTGGGGTTCAACCTGAAGGTCACAAAAGCAAACAGCTAGCCACTGCTTCTTACCTCTACCTCAGTCCGAAATGGCTTTCCTGTCTCTAGGAATGTCAGGATGAGACTGTGTGTGAGAGCTGTCTCCTCCTGTCTTAAAATTCTCTCTAGGGCTGGGATTAAAGGCATGCACCACTACCAACTGGTTTCTGTGGCAAACTAGTGTGGCTACTAAGATTAAAGGTGTGTGTCACCACTGCCTGGTCTGTAAGGCTGATTGGTGTGGCTGTTTTACTCTCTTAACTTCAGGCAAGCTTTATTTGTTAAAATATAAATGAAATATCACTACATCCAACATATATATCTATATATATAGATATATTCACACATACACACACACATATATATACACATATGTGTATATATATGTAAATGCACAGAAAACAACTCAGAAAGGGGCACAATAGATTGTTAACTAATTTTGGAAAGCAAGTTGGATTAAGGTAGGTGATTGAAGGGTGATTTTAGTTATTTTTATTCTGTATTTGTATTTTAAATAAGTTTAGGTCAATAAATACTCTGTATTGATTTGGGTTATTGAACGGTACACAAAACCATGATCCTAGAAGGATAATTCTGATAATTCTGAAGTATTAAGTTTCAAACCTGGGACAAACAGCTGAAGTGCATATTTAACATATCAAAGCAGGACCTGGCCTCCAGGTTCTCCCAGTATCCCTCAGTCCCTACCTGTTAACAGGGTATAGCTTGCAAGCCCCCACCTCTACACTTAACTTTCCAGCCCAGGGACTGGGCTGCCTTTTCCCCAGAACCTCTTCCCTGTATAATCTAGACATTTTACTTATCCTCCCTTTTTAGACCTTTGGCCTCCTGGTTGCTGCACCAAGTTTCCCATTTCCCCTCTTCCTTATCCTCCAAGTCTCCCGCAAGGCCTAACTCAGCCTGGTCATGTCCACTCTGGACTCTCCCAGAAGTCCCTGCTTCTGGCTATGCTCTCCCACAGCTCTGCAACAAGCTTCCTCCTTCACCAGACCTAGGAGCAGTCATGGCTTTCCTTTCCTTCTTATTTATTGTTTTTTATTCAAGAAATTGTACTATCAGAATATCAACTTTTCCGTCCATTGATCTGTATTGCTGATCGTTTCTCATAGTAAAAGTACATCTGTATATTGCTTGCATACCTTTGAAAATGAAGTCATTAAAATTACATAACCCTAACCTATAAGACATACAGTTAGGTGACAAGAGAAAGACAAATAGCAGAATAATACCTTCAGAAATATTCCCAGAGGAAGAAGGCCTGGAAATTTACAATATGGGTACCAGGAAAATGCACCAATAAAATTCTCAAAACAAAAGGAGTGAAAATCATACTTTGCATGAACTCAGAACCTAATGTCACTTGACTAGAGTAGACAAAATTCACAAGCTTTGGCTGGTCTAGCGGTGAATCAGAACACACAGAGCTTTAAAAGGCAACCACATTCTGCTTGTTGCCAATGGATACCTGAGTCAAGCTGGCGAAATTAAGGAGTGAAGGTAAAACAAAAAAAAAAAAACCCTGAGAATCCATTTCCGTGTGTGCTTAGTGAGTACCTTTCTGTGAGCCTGGAGCTGTGGCCTTCCATCTTCCCTTACCCTGAGAACTCTCCCAGCAGAGGAGGAAGCAGAAGTCCATTGGTAGTGAGCTGATGAGCTGAGGCTTCTAGGAAAGAAAGATGCTTCCTGTTTTCCTAAGTGTTTCCAAGGCCCTTGCCACAGTTATTACTCCTCAACTGTGTTTGTCCTCTTGCGACAAGATCGGCTCTAAACCAATATAATTATTATTTCCGTGATATCGGCAACCCAGAGGAAGTGTCAGCTTTTACTTGTCTCACCATGAGGACATGTTTCAGTAAACTGGGTTCAAGCAAACTCAGATTTTCTGGTTTCTACGCTGTGTAACGAACCATGATAGGGTAAATATAATCTCTGTGTGTGTCTGATTTATCTAACTCTGTTTCAAAGAAAAAAAATAATGGAACAAAAATGGATCAGGTATAGGGCATTTTCTGTGTGTCCTTTCTTCCCTTGTATACCAAAATAATGAGCAACGTTTAAACTTTCAGGCTGTAATCTTCAGAAATCACTATATACAAGCTCAAATATGAGGCAATTTTCTGTTCCCCTCTATGTTCCCTTTCTGAAGTGGGTTGTTTAGGGTTATGTTCTTACAAGAACTTCGAATTGCTCTTTATTGACAAAATCCTGTTTTAATGAGGACTTGTCTAAAATAGTCTCAGTCATCTTCAGGAGATATTAATAAGATCTTAATTATGGCTATTAATAGTGATAGAGTCATGATCAGATGACATTAAGGCATTTAATATCACTTCAGCCACCATTTGAGTGTGATTGGACAAGTGTCCTCATTAGATTTAGTGTGCCTAGGACGAGCAGTGACAGGACAATACACGCCTTGATGTCCTCATAGACTCCTCACAGTATCGACACGGAAAGGGAAGATGTGCGAAGCAGAAAAGGGGGATGGTGTAAACTATATTCTGATGCAAACATTGCATTAAGGAATTGTAAATAAACAACATGCAAAAACATTCACACAAGCATAATGGTTCTCATCTCAGAATTTGCTTTGGAGACAGATTCTGACTATGCAGCTCCTACTGGCCTTGAACTTACAGAGATCCACCCGCCTCTGCTGCAATTCAGCTCATACACCAGCACACCCAGCTCATCTCAGGGATCTGATAACTCTGCTTTTGATGTATTTCAGTTTTCAAAAAGAAAGAAGCTTTTGTAATCAGAAATTAGCCATGCAAGTTAACCTATAAATTTTTAAAAAGTGATTCATTCCTAAGGGGGCTTTTGCACCCCAACAGGTTTAACAGGGAAGTTTCAAACAACCACAAATAAGCTTTTATTTATGAGTTATGATTTAAATATTAAACATTATCTGCTTTATATGCTCTTAGATGTCTTGTTGCCATGACAACAGCCAGGTTAATTGTAATGTTACAGAAAAATAATCTGTGCTTAATCCACATGTAAGGCTTGTTTTTCTTTCTTTTTTTTTTAAGAATATTGACATGCAGTTTTTCAGATGATTTGGCGCACTTTCTGATTCTGTAGAGCATAAAGTATTATTATGAAAATTGAGTAATTACTGGTATTTTCTTTTCAGAAAGTTATTGCATATCAAGTAAAGGCTTAATAGTTGGGCAGCATTTTCATGTGCATTTGTATGTCTAATATAATTGCATGTTTTAAAACAAACCAAGCAGTTTATCTGTATTTAATTTAGATTCAAGCTATTAAAAATAAATAGAAAAATATTTTCTGAATTATCTAATGCAAAGTAAAGGAATTTAAAATTTAGAGACTGAGAGCAAGGGCATTAGTTTGGTGATCGAATACTTGCCTGGCATGCATAAAGCCCAAAGCCAAAGAGAAAAAATGGGGAGGAAGTGGGGTTGCTTAGAGGAAAACCATGTAATGCCAAAGTTAAACTGCTTTTGAAATTGATTTATGGATAGATTTTATTTGCTTAAATTATTGAGAGGAAGAAAGCTTGGACCATGTCCTCTCTAAAGGTAAAGGCAATGTAGTGAGGCGTCCAGCAGGTTCTAAATGATGGGTGACTGGCGAGGCCCCGAGATGCCTATTGGTTATGGCCAGCACCTGACTCAGGATCTCTGCTCTGTGTCTGTGCTTGTCTTGTCTTTCTGCCTAGAACACCCATTTTTCTCTTGTTCCCTTCTCCCTGGCACCCATCTCCCCATGCTTCAGTGCTAAGCTTTCTCCTTTTCTCCTCCACAACCTTCATTCTTTTCTGACAGAAGTGCTGAAATCATTTAAATACAGATATGCTGAAGCCCCGAAGGATTTTGTACTGAAAATCCACTAACAGACCCTGATCCTGTTATACCTAGAGGTGTGTAAAGAGCGTCTCCCGTGGGTTTCGGGCTCATGACACTTTGATAAGGCTGTTTTGACAAGTCATTTTGATACCACCCTTTGGAGAAGCCACTATGATGCAGCTGTTTTGACTTCCTAGACTGAAATAGTCACTTTGGCTCAGTGTTTTTCCCAGGCAAGGACACATTGATGAGCTGTTTGGATAAAGACTTATCCTGGAGAACTCTTTCGCAAGGTAATGGGGAAGATAAAGGAGTTTACCCCATCCTTGGGAAAACACGTACCTGTTTACCTCCACTGATAGGACAGTGGGCTGAAACGGAGATTGAGATAGAGAGTTAGAGATGGAGCCAAACTGGGTTAAAAAGTCTCCGGCAGAAACAATTACCCCAATCTTTTGCTTATCGTATTTGTTCATTTCAGAAAAGGCCACTAGTCATTTCAACTAATATGTCTGCACATCTCTAAGAATTAACCTCCATCTGGAAGGAACTGAGTAAGATTCTTCTATGCTTCCTCTAAAGTTAAAACATTAGGAAAAAGAACTCCATGTACACGATCCCTTGTTTTCAGTTTGAAGGACACAACGATTCCCAATTTAATTATTGACGTTTCTCTCTTGCCTTTTTTACTATTGTAAATTTTTTTTTTCACAGTGATGGGTTTTGGGGACAGGACTATTATTTCTTCAGAGGTAAGACAGATTCCATAAAATTATGAGAAAAAAATTTTTGGTTTACAAGGTAATATAAATACACAAACATACGAAATATACTAGATGGAGTGAGAGACATAAATCTTGGTGTGCCTGGGAGCGGAGGCACCAGGTACAGGGGCACCAAGACAAAAAGAAACCACTTATTTACCTGTGTCCAGGCTCTCAAAATGTCCTCTGTATCAATCTTACCTACGCCACATGTACATTCAGTCACATGTAGGGTCCCCATGAAGAACACGGGTCACACATCTCTTCTTGACTCTCTCCACTAACATCTGAATGTTCCCAGCTCCTCTTCTTGATCTTGTCATTGTCTTAACTCCTGCCATCACCAGAAGATGACTGGGGTCACTAACATTCCAAAGGAAAACAATGTCTCCTTTGAGTTGACAAATCTCAGGGCTTCCAGCCTCACTGGTCTCAAGAAACTGGATGAGGTTCCCTCTTCCTGATCCTTGGCCAGTGTTGCCTTTTTGCTGTTTTGCTCACTTGTTTCTCATGGGGCCCAGGAAAAACAGCTTCTTCTGTTGTTTTCTACACCTCTCATGGAGGTTTAGCTGGTAGCAGACACATACAGTGTAAGAGGCCAGCTGTGACATCTGGGTCTACCTGACTGGAAGTAAATTATTCCAGTTTAATGCTTGTTTTCTCATCTGCAGATTGGAAACGAGAGTCGTAAGGCTAACTGCAAATGACGTAGATCTGGCAGTGCATGAGCTGGGATGTGTTGCGGAGAATTAGCTATGAATCAAGGACTCACAATGACCCTCCGTCTGTGTCTGGATGTGGGGAGATCTTTGAGGAATGTGGTTATGTAAAAAGGCAGAATGTGTCTGGTGTGGTGGTATAGGTTTGTAATCCCAGAATTTGGGAGCCAGAGGCAAGCAGATCTCTGTGAGTTTGAAGCCAGCCTCATCCTCATAGTGAGTTCTAGGCCAGCCAGGACTATGTAGTGAGACCTTGGCTCAGAAATAAACAACAACAAAAACTAACCAAGCTCATGCTTGGGGCAGTGTTGGAGCAGCCTCAGTTCTCAGCCAATCTGTCTTTTGTGTTCTGAAGTGCAACGCTGTACTTGGAGGCTGTGTATGTAGACTTGTATAACCAGGTATCTGGCAGCATCCAGGTACGGTGTTCTCTTTTGGTCAGCCATAACTACCCAACTGCTAATGTTTTTGGTTTCTCTTCATGTCCTTTTAATTGCAGAAGGCATGGGTTTCTCTCCCCACTCTGTGTTCCCATACAGCAATGGGCATAGAGAAGATTTGATAGGCAGATATGTGCGTAAGTGGATGGAAGACGGAAGTGTCTGTAGTGAAGCCATGAGTATTGCTTCAAAATACTTCCACTCAGACTGCTTGGTTGCTGGATTATATGTAAATGAATTTCCCTTTATAAAGAATTCACTGACTCTAGAGTAAAATTAAAATAGATCATACAAGAGGCTCTTCTTTGAAACAGGGAGCTGGAAGAATGCAGGGAAGATAAAATATAAAATGCATGCATTTTCCAAAGAGATTCAAAGACAAGTGAGTAATTTGTCTTCTGTCATGTTCTGTTTCAGACTCCTGTTTAGAAGATATGATGACTTGAAGTCTTAGAATAAAAGTGTATCATTAAAGCCTTATTTTCATGAAAATATTCTCTTCTAATTGAATTCTATTGGATGGTATTGAATTCACCTTATTCACCATAATACATAGAGATTTTTTTCCCATTATAGGCTTCTCTAAAAGGAGCATGTGGGCCTTAATTCACTAGTGGAAAAGAAACTTAAAATTATGATTAATTTACCATGACTCATGATAAAAGAGTATTAAAAGGATGAAAATAGCACAACAGGAACCTCTGTTCTTTTAATGATTAGCACGGAATCCTTCCCCGAAATATGCAGAGAACATCAAGAGACAGAGGAGTGAGTGGCATCTCAGATGCATTTGAAGTCTAGGGGTCAGCACCACCGTACTTCTGGGAGCTCAGCAAATCATCCAGAAAACTCAGGAAACTCCTGGATGCTATCAATCACCGAGAGAAGTCCTAGAAAAGCAGAAAGGGGCAGAACACGTGGGTGCTGCTTTCAAGCGAAGTGCGTTCTGGTAAGTTTGGCACCTTGGTGCTCGGTAAGGAGCCTGAAGGGAAACACCTGTGTGCTGTACACGCGGGCTCTGTTCAATCACTTGCGGGAAATTTGTTGGCCGCTGATCGAGTGAGAAGGAATGTTGTGCGGAAAGGGGCAGAAACAATTTCTAGGTCCCCTCCCCCCACCCCGGGAAGCTTTTATCTTGAAATCATATTTGGAAGCGACAAACTTTACCCACAGAGGCACAGCGGTGCTAAAAGTAATGAAAATCCATACAGTAGTTAGCAAGAGTGAAGAAAATTGTGTTAACTGGACTAGTCCTAAAGCTCTCAAACCTATTGTTTTTCAATCTCATTTCTAAGACAATCAAGGTCTGAAGAGGAAAATATATGTTTATATAAATATACACAGATGAATTCAAAGTAAATAAACTTCTCTTTATTATTGATGTCTAGGGGCCAGACCTTAGTTTTTAACCCATTCTCCAATTAAATAAAAAGAGTGTTATTTTGTTGTTGTTGCTATTGTTTCTTGTTTGTTTGTTTGTTTTTTGAGACTGATGACAGGGCTGGAGCAGCTGGAAACGAATGAACAGTCTAGAAACAGAGTAACAGAAACATGTCAAAGAGAGGCAGAAGGCAGTCTGAAAGAGTCCTCAATGCCAGAACCGGAACAACTGAGAATCAAGATAAAGAAATGGTATATTGGGTTTCCCAAAATGTAAAATAAGCATCCATTAACCTCCTGATATAAATAGCTACGTGCATAAGTAAATGCAAGAGAGAGACGTGCACCTTGCTCCTTCAGAAGTTCCTCATTTTTGATGCACAGTCTTTCCCCAGGGACGACCATCTATCTTCTTGTTCTTCAGGGTAGGTTTTGCATTTAAATCCTCCCGTTGCTTATGTGCCAGGGAGGAAAATGAATATTTCAGGTGGGGAAGCCTGGAACACTGCACCTTGCTTAGATGGCCTGGGTGATTCACTGTGGTAAGGTTTGTTGATTTTAGAAATACCTGGTGATATGAGAAAACTCTTGGTTGCTGCGATCTGCTTCCCAATGTCTTCACCAAAACTTAATACAAGGAAAACATCAGCAAAACCAAACTGAAGTGCAGTCAGCTAAATTATCCGCCAGTTCTTTTCAGAAATGTCAAAGTCCTTAACTACAAAGCAAGTCTGAGAAATAGTCACAGCCAAGAGAGCAAGACACTGTGACTGATATGATATCTTGAGAGGGATCAAGAAAAGAAATATTAGGAAAACCAAGGAAACTGAATAACAGGTGCACTTTAATACATACCAAAGGATAAATATTTGCTCCTTAGTTGTGACAAGTAGGTTTTAGGAATCTTAGGTGTTAATACCGTTTGGGTATAGGATATATAAAGACTTTCTCCTATGAATTTGTTTTTGTGAATAAAAAGCTACTTAAGTTAAGAATTAAATTAAAAGGAAAAGTTAAAATATTTAAAATCAGTAAGAGCTGACACAATTTCTTTTTTAAATTAAAGAAGTTAGATTTATTTATTTAGCGTGTATGAACATCTTGCCTGTTGTTGTTGCAGTCTTATTGTGTGTATGTATGTGCACCATGTGCATGCCACAAAAGTCAGAAGAGGACATTGGGCTCCCTAAAACTGGAGTTACAGACGGTTGTGAGCCACCATGTGGGTTCTTGGAATTGAACCCAGGTCCTTTGTGAGGGCAGCAAGTGCTCTTAACTGCTGAGCCATCTCTTCAGTCCCATAATTGCATTCAATGCGTGATAAGAGGAACACAAACGCTAGAAGAATAAAACTGGCATTGTGATTTGATTCGATTCAGTATCTCATAGCTGGGTTGGACGGTGAGCTTGTGAGTTCTCCTTAGTTCCTGTAATATCTGAAGGACAGGCAGCAAGGCTGTAACAGCAACGGTTGTTCTTGCTCTTCCTGTTCTGCTGTGAACCCTTTACCCAGGTCTTCTCTCACCTCCCACTTACCCAACCCCAACTTAAATGACTTGAGACACTTGGAACTTTCCTAACCATATGGCTTATAGTTCTGCTGTATCTTTTTGTCATTATTCTAGCTTCCCTATTTTTTCACACGATCAGCTATTACCGTATAATAACCAAACAACGTTAGATTTTTAAAATTTCCCTGCCTGTGGAGTGATTACTCAAACTCTATGCAAACTTGCAATAATTAAAAGCAAAGTAGGTCGGTGAAGTCTCACTTGATGAAATAGTGTCAGCTCCTCCGATGGAAAACTCTTGAAGGCTGACAGGACAAATGCATTGGAAACTGTTCGTGCTACTGCCACATGGTGGCGCCATGTCAGCTGGTGAATGTTAAACTTGGGCAGACTTTGGATTAGTCTTGAATTGACTGAGAACTGTTTGATGTTCGCAGGAGTGTAGGCTGTACTCTAGCCTCCATTTCACAAGAGCGTTAGCCAGAGTCCAGACAAGTAAATTACTCCTCAAAGTCCACCCAGAGGTCTGCTACTGGACCAGGAGTTTATGGACTTCCTGTCTCTTGGTTCTGTGTCAGCATCTCTTTAACCCTACCGCCCCGCCCCCTTGTGTAGATGTGGGTGTGTTTACCCTGGTGTCTGGGTATGCCCGTGTTGTATGTGAAGGCCAGAGGTCAACTCTGGGATTCTTCTTTTCTCACACACAATTCCCCTACTCCTCCAGCATTTATTTATTTATTTATTTATTTGAAATAGGATATCTCGCTAAACATGGAGTTTGCTGATTTATCAAGACTTCCTGGCCAGCAAGACTCAGAGATTCCTTTCTCTAGTTCTGGGATTGCAGGTGTACACAACAACCTTTTTTTTNNTTTAGGGTCCTGGGGATCTGAGCTCTGGGTTTCCTCCTTGGCAGCAAGCACTGTACTGAGCCCCTTCCTAACATCTGCTCCTTTTTGCTTCGTTACCACCAACATCTGTGTTGTAAAGGTTACCATATAACAACACAGCCAAATTTCTGCCAAAAAAGGGTTTCTTTTCTTCCTTCCTTCCTTCCTTCCTTCCTTCCTCTTTTTTTTTTGGCATGGATCTCATATTACTTTAAAGTTCTTAAATTTTTTATTTCATATAATTATCTTTGGCTCTTTCTCTTAAAGCTTCTGGGCCATGGCTATTCCTTAATAAAATATTTCTGGTGCAACGAAAATTTAAGTATCACTGAAAGAATTGAGCTAGAACTATACAATTGGACTTGGAAGTACTTTTCATAGATTATTGTTAAATAAAAATAATTCTATTGCATTATTGCAGGTGTGTAAGTTAAATAATGACAAAGCATCTAGTGTAGCACGGATATAAATGTGCATGTCTGTATGGAATTATTTGAGGCCGGTGGAAACATGCACCGTCACATGGAGTCTTTAACATAGGGAACTTTTACAGAGAAGCTGAGGGGGATCACATAAGGAGAAACATCAAAGAGAATGAGGAAAGAGCCAATGGCCACAGAACAATTATACACCCACATCCTTATGTGTGGTCACATTTAAAATGATATTTGTGTAAATATGCACAGAAATATGTAAGTCAAGCTAAATACTTATTGCTATAGTTACTATAAATAAGGACAGAGAAACATGAAAATCTGGAGTAGCTGTGGTAAAAATAACATGTAAGTTATCAAATCATTAATGCTCCCTTCAAATAAAAAAAGCTAAAATCAGAAGCAGACAATTTACATTAAAAAATTACAAGTTATTTTTTCCACTTCTTCTGAAATGGGAGAGCAAATCCAGGGCCTTAAGCATGCTAGGCAAACCCTCTGCCACCTAACTACACACAAAAACATGCTTATTCATATTCAAAAATCAGAGAAATGCAAATGAAAACCACAGTGAATTCTATTTCAAATTTATCCTATTGGTGAACATCAATATCCTAATGCCATGGTTTGGAAGGGACGTGAACTAAGAGCTTTATGTTCCCAGATTGCTTATGAGACTGCAAACTTGGATGGTTCCTTTTGAATGCACGCTGGCAGCAAGAGGTGGGGTCAAAGAACCCAAACTGCCTGGCCACTGCATCGACTTCCAGGTGGATAATGCACCCACTCATGCTGCTGAGTCATTAAAAGAGTGTTGGGAGTCCCATTGTCTAAAAGAGGAACTAAAGAAATCTCCTGAATGGGTATCAGTGGTGGAATCCATACATGGTAATAAACTCATTCAATAAATTACTAATTGATGGAGTTACTTTGAGTTGTGTAAATAGTGTGAGCAAGTCCTCATGAAACAATGTCAAGAATCAAGAGTACATGGCAGGGAACTATATACACACACACATATATAATAGGATGCTGTGAGAAGTACTATAACAAACAAATTAAATATTTACACACAATATGCATACACATATATAATTTGAGAATACGTGTATGTTTTATAAGATACAAATAAATGCCTAGAAATTATAGCTAATTCATAGTAGCAAATATTTCTAAGAGGAAATAGAGAAATTTAGTTAGGTATTTCAATTATCCTTCTATTATGATGATGAAAAACCATGACCAAAAGCAAATCAGGGAAGAATGACTCACTTTGGCTTACAGTTCTAGAGGGATTGAACATGTAATGGCAAAGAAGTCATGGTGGATGGCAGCCATGTTGGCTGGAGTAGGAAGTTTGCTGATCACATTTTTACCCAACAGTAAGGAGGAGAGAGAGGGAGAGACAGAACAGGAAGTAGGGCAAGGCTATAAATTTTCAATGCCTATTCCCACCGATGTCCTTCCTTCAGTAACTCCTCACCTTCTAATGATTCTATATCTTCCCCAACCAGCATTACCACCTGGGGCCAAGTGTCCACTTACATAAACCAAAGGGGGAATTCTCATCATAACCCACCACACTAGGGAAGGTATAAGCTTCTTTTTTATCTTATTGTCAAAATGATGTATACTTAACTAATTGGCTATTGTGTTTATTAGCACATCTATTACAAATGCAATGTGTTTGCAATGATATTATGTTAATGTATCTAGTATATATACATTATGATGATATATAACATATGTCAATATTTTTTATTTTTTGAGGGGTGGTTTTTGAGACAAGGTTTCACCGTGTAACAGTTTTGGTTGTCCTGGAACTAGTTCTGTAGACCAGACTGGGCTCTGCCTCATGAGTGTTGGTATTAAAGGCATGAGGCCACCATCACCCAGCTTATTTTATAGTATTTCAAGAGATATTGAGTGAGAAATTATTTTTCACCTGTCAAAATACTAAAAATACAGATTTCATTAGTTTGTTCTCACCAGTGTTCAGGGACACAGCATTTTTTTAAACAACTGTTGGGTGTGCAAATCTGTTTAACTTCTCCCTATGGATGTAGTGATTTAGTCATGTACAGTATGCCAAAAAGGTGCCTGTACAGTCCATTAAAGTAACTCATTCATTTTTTTTCTTGCCTTGCTGGTGCTAGAGTAGGAAAACAAGACAAGACAAGAGCTCTGTTACTGAACGATACATCTCAAGCCCTTACACATGCTTTTCTTTTTCTGGTCAATTCCATTCCCAGTGCTGCACAGCAAACCAAAGCTTAAGACAGAGGGAGAAGAGAGAAGAGAGGGGAAAGAGAGAGGAGAGAGGTGGCTGTGGTGGCAGGCGCAGTGAAGACACTCAAGAGGGTGAAAACCCCGTCCAAAGCCTTGGAGATGTGTGAAGTGAGGCTGACCTATGGTTCTTTCCCCACAGTCAGTGTCTGAATTTGCATGATGGTTGTATGTGAGTCTGTTGGAGGCATCATGGGTGGGTGACGTAAAGGCTCCAGGTAGCATGCAGAGGTGATCTACCCAGAGGAGGAGGACTCACCAAGAAGTAAGCACAAAGATTCACATAAACATTGGGAAGGTCTTAGATTCTCACGAGTCTTAGATTTTGGCTCTTGTAAGGTTTATCAGAGAGCTACGGTGGCCTTAGAGTAACTTCCTAGCCTTGTTTTCTTCTTCCCTTCCTGTATTCCTCCTCCCCTCTGTCTATACCTCTATGTCTTCCTTCTTCCTCACCATCTCTGTGTAATAGGAAAAGAGAAACAGGGTCAAGCGAGAGGAATTATCTAAGTCTCTTGGCTTAGATATGGTGTAAAGGTTGGGTTTAAAGTGCCAGTTGCCTGCTTCAGACCCACAGGTACTTTCCTCTGCCAAACCCTTTCCTCTGTCCGTCAGCAATGGCTTGTGGGAATAGAGACTTACTCACTTTCGAGAACTGATTCTGAAGATACACTCTGGCGAGTACCCAAAGGTAGACACAGAAAGGTGTTGTTATGTCTTCTGGGAGAGCAAATGACCAGAACTCACCTTCAGGAGCTGCCAGTTAGATAAACTGTGGCTCGCCCATGCAATGGGTACTTTGTAGGAGATGAAAAAGAATATGTGACTCTAAAAACTGACACGGATGTGTGCTTAGAATAAGTAAAACAGAGGGGGAAGGAGCAAAGTAAAGCTAGTTGGTCCGCAGCTACTATTTGGTAACCTGGCTTGCCTCTATAATTTAGACCTGAGGTTTGGGGGACAGAAGCAAGAGAAATGGATTTCGTCTGTGTGAACATTTGCCTGTCCTGGAGCATCTGTCTCATATGCACATCACCATCAAACAAAGTCCAAAGCAGTAAAACAAATAAAGGAAAGAATAAGAAAAAGATTAAAAGTGAGCCAGGTGTGATAGTTCACACCTGTAATCCCAGCACCTGGGAAGTGAAGCAGGAGGATCAGAAGTTCAAGGTCATCCTCCGTCATCTGTAGGGAGTTTGAAGCTGGATTGAGTTGCATAAGAACGTGTTTTAAAACCCCAAAGTAAAGCCAAGCAGTGATGGCACACATCTTTAATTCTAGCATCCGGGAGGCAGGGGCAGGCGAGTCTCTGTGAGTTCAAGGTCAACAAGGACTACAAAGCAAATTCCAGGACACCCAGGGCTGTTACACAGAGAAATCCTATCTCAAAAAAGCAAAGAATGAAAAACAAAAACAAATACTATAACAACAGCAACAAGAACCCGAAGTGAAAACATAAACAAAAATATTAAAAATTATAATAACAGGAGAAACAACTTCCACACATTTCATTTCTGTGACAGTGTTGCCACTTGATGTGGGTTTTCCTGTTGGTTTGTTTGTTTTGTTTTTGTTTTTCAAGATTACTTGATGTCCTTTGATGTGTTTTAATGAAGTCACACCACTGTGACTTTCTCTGAAGGCTCAAGGTTTCAAATAATTTCAGGGCAATTTAGTGGACAAAGGAGAAAAGTGGCTGGAGGGAGGCACTAGAAGGACCCCTTTACCAAGAGAGCACTCTTCCCGTTCCTTCTCAGAGGTGAATTCAGGCTCCTGTCCACAACTGTACTGATTAAGCTTTCTCCACGATTTTCCTAAAAAGATTTAAAACCAACAGATTAATAGACTCAGGTGAATAATTTCAATTTTTTTTTAAAGAAAATTAAGCAATTAAAGAAAATGAAGGTCAAGTAACTTATAAAGATCCTTCAGCTGGCAATGGATGGAGATAGAGACAGAGACCCACATTGGAGCACTGAATGGAGCTCCCAAGGTCCAAATGAGGAGCAGAAGGAAGGAGAACATGAGCAAGGTAGTCAGGACCGCGAGGGGCACACTCACCCACTGAGACGATGGGGCTGATCTAATGGGAGCTCACCAAGGCC
>LOEQ01006600.1:27604-43059 GCA_001685075.1 Bramus lutescens | reverse complement strand
TTTTTAATAATAATAAAATAAATTAAAAAAGAAAATGAAGCAATTATTCAGTATTTTTAGATTGCTGCTTGCACTTTTTACTAATTTTTGCCTTATATGTGCTGGGGTCACATTAGTCCATGCACAGAATCTTAGCATTGTCAAAGGTTTCTCATTGTGAATTCCTTCAATGCCTTTAGCTTTAATATCAGTCATCCTAACTCGCTGTTGCATTTTCTTCATGGTGCGTTTTTCTCCAGTTCTTTCAACTTTTCTGTTTTGTTATAGACAATGCATGGTACATGGTGGCAATTGGTATTTCATAATCCACTCTGATAGTCTGATCTTTTAAACTTTTAGCCCATTTATGCTTAATGTTATTATTTGCATATGGCTTTATTGATATCATTTTTCTGCATGGTTTTGCTTTGCTCAGTTGCTTTATGATTTGATTTTTCTCTGTCTCATTTCTTATACCCCTGAAAATAACTCTGACCTGGTCATCATCTCACGTTTTATACATATTGTAGAATTTACTTAAATTACAGCATTTGTTAAAGAACATGGTATATATGTATAAAGGAATATTGTTTTGCAATTTCTTCCTTTCTTTTTATAATCTACCCTTCATTCTACTTTTAATATCTTTCTATCTTCTCTTTCATTTTTGATTTTAAAGACAAGGTCACAGCGTAGCCCAGGCTGGCCTACAACTCACAAGAAGGCCCCTTTCTTGGCATCTAAGTGCTGGTCTTACAAGGTTATGGTGTCATGCTTAATCTTTTTTTCTTTCAAACATCTTTCTTAAAAGATGTTTCCTTTCCTTCAATGTGTCCATTCTTCATGTGAGAGTGACATGAACTATGTCCTGTAATACTGGATGTCATTGAGACTACTCAGGCTTTCCCCTGATAATTAAAAGTCCCCAACAGAGGGAAGACTGTTCAAGTATTCAGACAGTATTATAACACTACACTCGTTAAAGTTGTTTGCTGGTATCATTTCATCATTGTATTTCAAACAATCTACTTCACACTGTGTCATTTGGGGGAAGCTTTTATTGTTCCTCTGGGTGATTGATCCATTTCACCAAAATTGTTAAATTTTTTTGACAAGGATTGTTTATATTATCCCCTAACATAAATGTTTGTAGACTCTGCACTTGGGCATTTCCAATACTCACCTCTCTCGTCACTGAACAGTTTGGCTAAAGTTGTATGATTTTATTTATTTTTTTTAAAGAATCAAAATGTACATTTATTAATTTTCTCACTATTAGTTTTTTGTTGTTATTTTTGTTGTTGTATTTGTTGTTGTTTCCAAGACAGAGTTTGTCTGTGTAGTCCTGGCTGTCTTGGAGCTCACTCTGTAGACCAGGCTGGACTCAACTCAGAGATTCCCCTGCCTCTGCTTCTCAAGTGCTGGGATTAAAGGTGTGCACCACCACAGCTGTCTCATTGATAGTTTCTATTTTCTTGATTTGGGCTGTGGTGGTTAGGATGCATATGTGTGTGTTTGCGTGCCTGTGTGTGCTCTTGCTTGTCAGCATGATACAAGTGGAAGTAAACCAGGAAGAAGGAACCTCAATTGGAGAAATGTTTCTATTATGTTGTTATGTAGCCAAGTCTGTGGGGACATTTTCTTGATTAATGATTGATGTGGGAAGGCCCAATCCACTATGGCTGGTATGAGCTCTGGGTAAGTGGTCTAGAAAAGAGAAAACAAACTAAGCAAGCCATGGAAAGCAAGCCAGTAAGTAGTGATCCTCCATGGTCTCTGTCTCGGTTCCTGCCTTCAGGTTCCTGTCTTTAGCTCCTGCCTCCACTTCCCTTCATGATGAACTGACATCTGTAAGATGAAATATATCCTCCCCCATTTCAACTTGCTTTCAGTCATGGTGGCTATCTCAAGTATAGGACGCAAGCTAGAAGAGAATTTCCCTTTTTCCTGTAGGAAAGTGCTTTATATGTATGCATACACACAAATCTATGCATATACAGTTTTAAAGCATATGTAAGTGAATAAAGTGTGATTGTTTGCACCCATGAAGTGGCATCAAGGTATTCAGTAAATGTTATTTATGGTATTTGGTAAATGTTCAATGACTTAGTGCAACACAGGCCGAGAGAGACTGCCTATGGTTATATCTAAAAAATGTCTTCACTTTAATATATTTCTTTTAACAAGGCAGTGGTGGTGCAGGCCTTTAATCCCAGCACTCACAAGGTAGAGGCAGCCAGATCTCTGCAAATTTGGGGCCAGCCTGGTCTACAGAGCAAGTCCTAGGAGAGCCAGAGCTACACAGAGGAACATTGTCTTGAAAAACAAACAAAAGAAAAGAAAAACAAGAAAAAAGAAAAGAAAAAAGGAAAAACTCCCAACAACAACAAAAGCATGTTTTTTGTTTGTTTGTTTGTTTGTTTGTTTGTTTTCATACTTGGGTATAACATGGAGCTACTGCATTTCCCAATGCCTCTTACGATAGGGGCAGCCATGAGCTAATCTCCAGCAGAAGGAGGTGTGTGGGATGTATGTGTGCTGCCTGCAGGCTGTCAGTCATCACTGCCTTTGCTCACCTCCAGGCTGGAGGCTGACAGTGCAACTGAGACTCAGGGGCCATAGGGAGTCCAGATCCCTGACAAACTGAAAGAGCAATGGTTGACTCTGCCCTATCCCACCTCATAGCCTGTGCGCAGCTCTGGTGGGAATGTGAACTAAACCTTTGTTGTCTATGAAGCTATGATACAAATGTAAGCCACATCTTTATTGCATATTAAACTATGCCACGAAAAGGAACTAAACCTTTATTGTGCACGAAACTATGATGTGAGTATTCAATAAACCTTTACTGTGTTATGCCTGTGAGGTTTTTCAAGTTGTTTGCTTTACAGCAGCTAATACAACTGGCCCCCAGTGGGCTGAGGGGAGCCTAATATAGCAGCCTAGACTCAGAAAGAGACCCCAAGAGGAGATGAGGACATGTGAGACAGATTCTGAATTTGCAACCAGCAAGACTTGTGTGTGATTAGACAGGACAAGTAAGGCCTGGAGAGAGGTCTCATAATCAAGGTTATTGGAGGAGTGGGTAGAGAAGAGCATGTTAAAGAATGTTGAAAAGCGGAGGTGATGCTTGTATTTCTTGTAGGAAGAATAATGCTAACACTGCAGGGCATCACTGGACTGTCGAGGGCACCTCCCATTGCCCTGCTCCGTTCCTTCTTGTGGGAATTTGAGTGACTAAAACTGCCTCCCTGGGGATTTGATTGGCTAGCTGGAAGCTTCCCTCTGAGGACAGCCATTGGGAAGAACAAATACCTATTTTTTAAATAACATAGTCAACCTCTGTCTTTTAACATTTTCCCAATAAATTTTAGTGTATTTTCTACCTCTGGCACATTGAGGCTGTCTTAGGAACACATGCGTGTGTGTGAGAACAAGAGCCCATAAAGCAGTATGCTTCTCCTGTTTTCCCTAACTCTGTTAGACTTGTCACCTCCAGTCCCTTCTCTAGAACTTAAGGAATTGCATCAATCCTTTGTCCTTGTCCTTTGTCCTTGTCCAGCAACAGAAAAAAGAAATCTGGAATTCACTTATCTGAAGATATAAATGATTATATATGACCTTTGCAAATGTCTAAAGGTGACTTTTCTTAAGAAAATTGTCAAATTAGTAAGAACTACAATTCTATGATTTGAAGGATAAAGATTTTAAATGCACCAGGATATAGAACAGGGGATAAGAATGCTGGTGTAGGAGGTTTTTCTGTTTATGTGTTGCTTTCATTGGTTGAATAAAGAAACTGCCTTGGCCTTTTGATAGGGCAAAACTTAGATAGGCAGAGTAGACAGAACAGAATTCTGGGAAGAAGGGCAGTGTGGCAGACACCATGAATCTCCTGCCTGAGATGGACGTAGGTTAAAATCTTTCCTGGTAAGCCTTGACCTCGTGGTGTTACACAGATTAACAGAAATGGGTTAAATCAAGATGTGAGAGTTAGCCAATAAGAGGCTAGAGCTTTTGGGCGAAGCAGTAATTTAATTAATACAATTTCTGTATGATTATTTTGGGTATAAGCTAGCAGGGTGGCCCAGACAAGCAAGGGGCCCCACGCTCCCTTCAACAGAATGCCAAATAAAAATCCAAGGGTTGGTTACTTGAGAACAATAAATTAGAAGTGCCACCAGCTTATCTAACCAGGGTAAAAAGAGAAGCCTTCCAATTAGGAATGAAAACAAGAAAGTAACCTAAATATATGGCAAATGAGAGATTATTTTAGTTACCTCTGAAACAATAATTTGAAAACCATTGTGATACATACATGATTTTACAGGAAACTATAATTAACAAACTATCACAGATGAAGTAGAAAATATAAATAAAAACAGTATAGAACCCATGGGCATGGTGGCTCTAGCCTATATAATTATTATATACTAAATACTATACTACATCAGAATAAATTGCAAATGGATCAAATATTCAAAATTAAAATAAAACTATGACATAATTAGAACAAAATAAGAGACTTTTCTTTGCTAGATGAGGAAGCTTTGCTGAATTTAAATATATTTAAAATCTGCACTTAGGAACATAATGCAGGAAGATTCTAAATTAGCCTGACTTACTTAGTGAGTTCCAGGGCAGCAGGATCCACACAGTGAGACCCTATTTCAAAGAAAATAATAGCAACAATAAATAGTGAAGAGTTAACCCAAAAAAGCTCTTTTATCACCCTCTTCCCTAAAAATGTAGGAAAGCTAGGTATTTTACAAGTATGCATTCTGAAATATTAATGAATAGGGAAATCCAATGCCAATTAAACTATCCAAGAACATAAATAAAGGTCATTTCAAAAATCTTTTCAAAGTACACAACTATTGAGACAGTCATTGTAAAAACCTGACAGAGTTATCATAAAACCAGAAATCACATAAACTTTATTACCATAATTGGTCTGTAAAAGTCTAAAAGCTAGCAAGTAAGATCGATCTTATTTTAAATAATAATTGATTTAGATTAAGATGGGATCATAATAGAAGCACAAGTATGTTTCATTTAAAATACCAACAATATATTTGACATTAGCAAGTAAAAGAATAAAAAACAGTATACTTATGTTCACTGATTCTGAAAAGATAGTTGACAAAATATTAAATTTTTACTTGTGATAAAAGTTGCTAATAAAATCTGATGTGCATTTTAAAATATACTTGATCTGAAATAATTCAGTATGTTACTGTTTTTGTGTAACATGAGGGCTGGGCTCGTTGGGGTTTCTGTCCCACCTGGTCCCGCAGCCATTTAGTCCCAGAGAAAATCACACAGAGATCTCCATAAGTTATAAAACTGATTGGCCCATTAGCTCAGGCTACTTATTAGCTCTTGTAGCTTATATTAAACCATTATTCTTATCTATATTAGCCACATGGCTCCGTACCTTTCAGCTGGGTAAGTTACATCTTGTTTCTTAGTGGTCTGGTCTGGAATGAGAAATGGGCTTCCTCCTTCCTAGCATTCTCCTGTTCTCATCGCCCTGCCTCTACTTNCTGATTGGCCCATTAGCTCAGGCTACTTATTAGCTCTTGTAGCTTATATTAAACCATTATTCTTATCTATATTAGCCACATGGCTCCGTACCTTTCAGCTGGGTAAGTTACATCTTGTTTCTTAGTGGTCTGGTCTGGAATGAGAAATGGGCTTCCTCCTTCCTAGCATTCTCCTGTTCTCATCGCCCTGCCTCTACTTCCTGTCTGGTTGACCCACCTATACTTCCTGCCTGGCCAATCAGTGTTTATTCAAAATATGATTGACAGAATACAGACAATTCTCCCGCACCAGTTTATCTTGAGTGTACCTAAATTAACTGCCAATTTTTCATTATCTCAATAGGAAACCAATTGGTTTTTTTGTATAGGTATTTTTGTGCGTGTGTAGGTATGTTACACAATTGAGCTTACATGCATGTTTGTGGAGGCCAGAGGCTGGCATAAAATGTTTTTCTCACTTGTTCTTTAGTGTCTATATTGAGGAAGACTCTCTCACTTGACCCCAGAGCTTTTAGTTATTCTAGCTACCCTATCCAGCTTGTTCCTTGAATCCTCTGTCACCATTCCCAAGTACTGGATGACAGGTGGGCCACCATGCCCACATGGAATTTATGTGGCTTCTAGGGCTCTAAACTCATGTCCTCATGATCCACAGCAACACATTTACCTCAGAACAATCTCTCTAGCCTGAACTGATCTTTGGAGCTGCACAGCCATCCCATGAAAAGATAAACATACAAGAATAGGGAGGGAAATTCTGTGAAAACTGTTGAGTCATAAAGGATGACTATGGATTATGGGATCTAAAGTGATGTTGTGCCAGCACACATGCCCCCGGACAAAGAAAGTAGAAGACCGAGTTATAAAGCAAAAGCCCAAATAAAATTAACAAATGATACAGTTGAAATTTTACATCGTTGGAGAAAAGAATTATGATCCATAAATAATAATGCAATAGTGGAGTCTCTGTAAAACTTGAGTTGAAGTTTTACTCAGCACACATCAGAATAAATTCCAAATGGATCAAATATTCAAAATTAAAATAAAACTATGACATAATTAGAAGAAAATAAGAGACTTTTTTTTTGCTAACATAGATGAGGAAGCTTTGCCAAATTTAAGTATATTTAAAATCTGCATGTGAAAAGTTTTTGGGCTAAAGTCAATATATATATATGAATAAAATTTTTATTATGAATATTGATAGCTTTGTATATAAAAAGTTACTATGAATACTTTTAAAAGACCACTAATGCCCTGGGAAAAAATTTATAAAATAATTCTGCAATGAGAACAGAAGCACAAATGTTAAACACTGAAAACATGCTCAACATCTCTCTAAGAAAGCTGACAGTTAGAGTGGAAATTAGCTATATCCCATCATGTTTCATTCTGATTCTAACAAAGATCAACAGATCTGATAACACTTTGCTTCTGCAAGGTTGTGAAGAAACTGGTCTCCTTAAGCCTTTAGTGTATACTCCCCGGAGGTTAACTGGCATCCATTAAAGTCATTGAAAATGCACATGGTCTTTGGAAAAATCCTCTTACTTTCTCATCATTAAATTTAAAAACTGTATTTGCACATATGGGAAAAGAAAAGCACCATGATGTCACTGTCACATTCTTCCTACTGTAGAGTAAAAGGAACGAGAGAAAGGTGGACCAAAGGAGTCCTGTTAAAGAACTGGGACTAGTCAGAACAACAGATGCTTGGATGGAATGAGACAAGTCTGTGTTCTGTTGTGAAGGTGTCTCCAAAACAGGTAACTTCTACCTGTGCACAAATTTTTCTGTGTATGTGCTGAAATTTGCATATACTTGCATGTTAGTGGTTGATCTCTGGAAGTCTACAAAAGACACTGTTTACCAGTCAAAGTCTTTGGGTAGTCAAGAGTTGAGATTCAAAGGGTGATCACTGTTAGAGATTCATTACTGTTTATCTCTCGAATTTTGTACTAAGTATATGAATTACACACTCAAAGTTTAAACAATTAGCTAGTTTTACCATTGGAGCATTTAATCACAGGATGGAAGTGTTTATCTGTTCTCCTTACAATCCCACTTGATATTTACCTTCCTATTATCCTCAGGAGTACGACCAGGGAAAAGACTAGTGCTGCTAGTGTAAATGCAGACGGAGCACAAACACCCACGGGGAAGAGGTGGCCATGCTCCAGGAGTTGACCCTTGCCTTGGCTGTCACAGCTACCACTCCCATTGTTTGGTAAAGCATGTAGCAGACTTTTAGTATATAAAAGTTGGTTCTGAATTTTCTTTGGTCTTAAACTACCCAACTCTAGGCCATCATGTTTTGTTTTGTCTCAACACATAGCTCAGGTTGACTTTGAACTCACTATCTTCCTGCCAACATTACCTGGTACTGGGATTGCAGCTATGTGCCACCGTGCCCCACTTAGGCTATTGGTTTTGCAAGCACAGCTTGAGTGTTCTTCAGGCCACAGTGAAATAAATCAGCAGTTTCTTCAGAAGGAAAGGAAGATGGTGAGGAGTTAAAGATCGTGTCAGATACGTGATAAAGAAATTGATTTACTCTACACAGCAGAGGGAATAATCAGGAGCAGAGAGTATAGCTATTGGAAGGGAAACATGGCTTATTTAAAAGAAGGTCTTTCCAGTGATGAGAATAACTGAAAATGCCTATCCCTTTTCTTGGGGGTTGAATTCCATTCTTTGAGCTAGAGCTGTTTGTATGGAGAACAGACGTGTGCACACTCTGAGCATACTCAGCTTACAGCAAAAAATAATCTTTGAAAAATGCCTTAAAAACAAGATCCATGCAATAGCCATTTACAGTCTCTTTGAGAGACTAAGAGAAGAAGAACATGTTCAAAGTAGTAAATCAAACAAACAAATACTAATAAAAGTCACTTCCCACCCAAATTTCTTACTTTATTAGCAAATATTTGAGGTCAAGATGTCCAGAATCCAACAGCTTCTCCATGAAAAAAAGTTTATTTTTTATAATTTCAATTGATTTCTTTGACCAAAGAGATGAGATGCCTGGATAGTGCTGTTCGCCTTTTTAAATTTTTATTTATTTATTTATTTATTTATTTATTTATTTATTTATTTATTTATTTATTTATTTATTTATTTATTTATTTATATTTATTTATTTATTTATTTGTATTCTGTATTCTGATCAAACTTATAAGTTAGTGGGCATAGAAACAGAGGCTAAGTTTTCTGAAACTTCATGGCAAGTTATTTCATTCATTCACATTTGGAATTTATTTATTAATAGCCGCTGCATTACTACATTCAAAGCAGAATGTTCCACGATCAACCTCTATTATTTAGTCTTGCCTCAGGAACATACTTTCCATTTACAAGAAAATTCAGACAGAATATCATCATGTTAGTATCTAAAGATTGGTAACTTAGCTCACCATTCCCCTACAAAACTGACTCCTGATGTACTTTCTGCTAATATTGACACTTTTGTCTTCCTGATTTCTGGATCCAAATTCTGCACTCCATGTAGGTAGTTGTCAGGTTCACAATGAGCTACTATTGGTAAGGTACCCTTTATCCCAAACCCATCATGACCTCTGTGGAGAGGCCAAGTTCCAATTCTTGTGACTGGTACTGTTCCCATTTCTACCCTTGTACCGCCATTAGCTGTTTAAATACACCATCTTCTCTATGAAAAACATTCCACCCACAACCTACCCTGGGATAAGGGGAGAAAAAGCCACTAGGGCTAATCAGTTGTTGCTGCCAGAGATTTCTGAGAAGTTGGAGCTGAGGCCTCTCTTGGTAAGAGCTAGAGCTGTAAGCAAAGCCATGTTTACCTAGTACATTGCAAAGTACTGGGTAAGGACAAGAACACAGTAAAGAGGGTTGGAGAAGGAAGTAGACCTGCAAAGTAGACAGTGATAAAGGGGAATCCTGCTCAGAAACATGGGTATGAGGCAGCTGAGGTTTCCCAACTCCAACTGGTAGGAAAGTGGTCTGACTTGCAGTTTTCTTCCAAGCATCTTGGAAAAGGTGACCTTAATTTATCCCCAATCTTTTGTTTTAGTTTGACCGACTGGGTTTCTCTTCCTTCTAATTCTGAAGGCCTAGTTAGCATCTTTCCACAGCCATCTTCAGAGCTGCCTTTCTGGAACCAGACACGAGTCAAAGCTATCATGGTGTACAACCTCTTTACTGAAACTATTTTAATAACCTCAAGCGCGTTTTAGGGCAGACTGAAAATTCCCATACATTGAACTTTCTGCTTCCTACTGCCAGGAAAATCTTCAAAAACCAATTTCAACTCTTTCTCCGAAACCTTTCATAAATCTCTATTTTCTAGCTAATGATCGCAAAACACTGTCATTAGAAACACAATGTCCTCTACCCCTTCTAAATACAGAGAGAACTGTGTGTTCCTTCTCCTGGAGGGGACGAGTCTACATAGACATGGTCAATTCTCCAAGTACACTATAGTGGATCTGCCCTAGTCTGTACAATATCCTTGCTCCTTGCTTCCCATGGCCAAACAAATAAACAAGCAAAACAAAAAAGCCCATCTTGCTTTGTTCTTTATTTTTCAGGAGCACACTGCTTTATTCCATTCATCTCAAATGACATGCGGATAGTTTGTATCTCACTACTTCTAAAAGAAATAACCAAAATCTTTACTATTTGGAAGGAACATAATGAAAATATATACTGCCTGCATGAAACTTGGATATTGTCTCTGTCTTTTCAAATGCGACTTGTAAAATACACCATAAAATTCACTTTGAGTTTGAGATTTTTTTGCTTTATGTAGTCAGCTCTGATTTTGCTATCTGCCAGCTCCCCTCTTATCTTCTTTTATTTTGTATTTACTTTATTTTTCATTACCTTCTGCTTGTGTAGATATATATGCACACACACATACACACACACACACACACACACACACACACTAGCTTTATTTCTTTCTATATAGCAATTCCATTGGAGAAAGGCCTTGTATCCCATTCTTAATGCTGGCCCCCGAGGCACCTAGGAATCCTCCATGAAGTTCAACAGATAACTTGGGATATCTTTTGTTTAATTTGCATTGATCAAATGTGACAGGAGTCTAGTTAACAACAAGTTTAACAGCTTTAAACATATTACCTAATAGTAATAGCACACCAACTAGTGTTAGATATGGCATAATGCTTTAAAAGTACAGCCAAGACTTCAAATGGTATTGAAAACAAACGAACAACAAACGAAAAACTTCTTACCTACCAGTGATGTGTTAATTATATTTCTTAAACTATGTAAAGCTGTCAGGAATGAGATTCTCAAGAATATGATCTATCCAACGGAGGGTAGTGACTTCTTTGACCATCGAGACACCTGCAGATATCATTCAAGAGGAAGGTTTATTATGTGGCAGTGATCCACAAAGTACTGCCTCAAGACCTGTGCAGAATACAGAATGCTGAAGGCATCTGCTACGTTCTGAAGACATGTGGGATTTGATCTGGCAAACAGAATACAGGTACCTGAAAATACTGCAATATAACATAGTTGGATGTTGTTCTCCTTATCTCACACTGCATAATAAGCCACCTGTCACAGAACTGCACTGAAGGTGGCCTTTGCACATTGACCCTTCTGTTGTTTATTTCTTCACGGTAGCTTGACTGTTAGCTCAAAAACTGTCAGCACTAAACTCAAATTTTTACACATCTAATTTTTTTGTGCAGTAATCTACTTTATTTAACTTGTTAATGAAGACATTTTAGGTTATAAAATCATAGGTTTCATTAGGACATTTTTGCACATACATGTATAATCATCATTCCTTGTACAATTCATCCCCCACACACTGTTCCCTTGTACCCCCATTCACCATCTACTAGCTCTCTGCTCCTTACATTGCACATATAATTGTAAAAATATGTAGCCCAAATAAAATGTTTTTATTCAGAGACTGCCTACTTTGCATACATCAAAAACTAGACCCAGTATATGGGAGGCATGTATAAGACAAACCTCGGGGTTCTAAATGTCACCAACTGATACTGTCTTTCTCAGGTCACTGACACACACCACTGCTGGGCCCCATCACTAACATGGTAGCCTGCTGACCCTGCCCCTCTGACTTTCTGGGGCCTCTACCCCTTTTCCTGATGGGGTCTCACTGTCATCTCTGGAAAATCTGTTTCTGAGGACATTGAATCACACACAGTTCATCCAGATACTACCTTACCTGCAGCCAGGGCAGCATGTTGCTGCTCTCGTGGTCTGTCTCCTAGTAGATAAACTCTGAATCCTTGGACTAGTTGCAACACCCCAAAACAGCTTAAAATAATACAAACAGCATCTGGAACAATTTCGATTTAGGTAGAGTCTGATAGGAATGACTTGTCTGTGTTATCTGGGCAAGTGCTAGCGATGCTAGCGAGGCGCACACTGAAGTCCCACTGAAAGATGGCTTCCTCGTTTACTTATTTAGTACTTAAATGCTTTCCTCACCCAACCCCCTATCCACATGGCATCTCTTCCTTCAGGGCCTTGGTATCAACTTTTTTAGTACTAGAAACCACAGGGTTGTCAGATCTGGAACATATTGGTACATTGTCGGAACATTGTCCAAGAACGGAGTAGCGTGAGGAGATTCCTGAGTGCTTGTGACAAAACTTAAAAAAAAAAAAAGCCAAGTCTTGTGACTTCAGTATCTCCAAAAATGTGAAATTGTCCTTAGATTGTGCTTTCACGCCCCTCCCAGCTGGAGCGGATAAGAGCGTGTTTACTTCCAATTATTCACTGCAACTGGATATTGTTATTTGTTTATATGCCTTTATAGAAAAAATTTTCTTTTTGCCATGTATGGCGTGCCCTTGTGATTGTACTTTATTTATGCGACCCCTTTTAACCCTCAGAGTATAGATTGGCTGAATCTCTGAATGAAGTTGGCTACTGAATGAGGCTTTAGTCCTCCTTATTTATTGATTCCATCCTTCCAGGCCCCACCCTCACTAGAGCAGCAACAGCACATCAGCAATGGAAGACACTCAGGAGCGAGCTATATACTTATTAAATCAAGCTTTGCAGGGCTCAGAAGAACACATGAACAGCATTTTATTTACCTCTATTCAAGGTGGGAGAGATCTAGAGTCCACCTCTCAAGGGAAGTAGAGAAGAATCTGTAGCTATCTGATTATCATGATGATTTTGTTGCGATGGTTGGTTTTAATTGTCCCTCAACTAACCCCATCTAGTGTCTGGGAAGGAGTCAGAGCGTGACTGTTGGGGCGGGGGAGGTCGTCTTTATTGCACTAACTGATGTGGGAAGACCTAGCCTTCTGTGGGTAGTGCCATTCGCGAGGTTGGGCCGGACTGTCTCAGAGTGAAGAGTGAGCTGAGTAAAAACACGTATGCATTTCCCTCTGCTCTTGACTGCGGGTGACATGACTAGCTGTTTCATGTGTCCCCGCTGCTGCTTCCACTTCCCGGCCATAATGATCTATGTACTGGAACCGTGAACGAAAGAAAAACCGTTCTCCCTTAAACTGCTTTTGTCAGGGTTCTTTTGTTTTGTTTTGCTTTGCACAAAAACAGAAATGAAACTGGGACATCTGAGAATGTAACGATAATATATTGAGGTAGGGGGTAATACCAACAAGGATTGTTTACATTGTAATACAGGGGTGAGAAAATGGCAGTTTGTGTGCCACATACAGTCCACTACCTGGATTTATAAAGTTTTATTAGGACATAGTCAAATCCATCTGTTTATATTCTCTGAGTGATTGGTCACTGCTGATATCATGTAAGTTACAAAATTTGAACTTTTGCTACAGCGCGTTTTCTTTCAAAGACGAAGTTTCTTAATCTTTGCTCTAAAATGTAGTTATCTTTTGCTAGTGCTAGACTTTAATCACTTTTATCCAGATGTACTTTTCTGCAGAAATGCTAGGGAGCTTCAGTTGATATTGAAAGACCAGGATAAATCCAGACCACCCTACCAGGAAGAGTAGAGCCAAAAATCTAGGTTAGCCGGTTCAGTGACTTTGTTCCAGGAACTGGCTGACCACAAAGTTAGATTATAATCTTGAGAACAACCTTGAGAAACGGGGAGTTACCTCCTTGGGATTAGCACTGGTATTTTCAGAATCTTCCAATGACGCCCTCCTTACCCCCTTTGGGTTGTGGTTTCTTCCCTTAAATACCTCTTCTCCCAGCTACTCGGGGTTGAACTCCTCTACCCCTGTGTGGGATATGAGTCTCTGCCCCAGTGCACTGGTTCCTTTCAATAAACCTCGTGTGATTACGGCAAGGACGGTCTCTTGTGAGTTCTTGGGGGGTGGTGTTATCCTCAGACTTAAATGAGAGTCTCCCAACTCCGGGGGTCTTTCAATATGCTTGTAACATACACACCGCCCTATCAGGCAGCTCTCCAAAGCCTACTGAGCGCCCAGCCTGCACGGGTAGATGTTGCTTACAGCGGTGCTGTCCGCTCACCCTGGACTGTTGGGCTCGTGGGCAATGGTGTGTTTGCTGAATCTGTGCTTGGCTTCATAGCATTGTCCAACAATGATTAGCAAAAATCACAAAGAAAGTGTGAAAATGCTGAGAAGCTCAGAGTATGAGAGCAAGAAGATGTAAAGTGTTTCAAAAGATAAACACAACATGAAAAATACCCTTGCTATTTGTGGGTATGGGGCAAATCTCCAGACGAAATTCCTCGAGCTCAAAGTCAAGTGTGCAGCCTGGATTCTGGCAACAACAGGCAAAATGGCCAACGACACCACACAAAGCACTCAGGGTAAAGAGGCAGCTCGGTGTATGTCATCTGTTAGCCTAATGTGTACTTGGGACACGGTTATTAGGGGCTGAGGAGCTGAAGGCCAGCTGTCCTGACATGCCTGTCTTAAACGTTTTAGGGAACGATCCCCGGTGAGAACTGTACAGAATCACAGAGAACAGGGCGGGGGGCAGAAAACCAATGACCTACAGTGGTTACAGAGGTCAGCAAACAGGGAACATTTTCTCCCAAGGGTAGACAAGACTGGTTCTTCTGGAAAAAAGTTTTATGAATATATTATATATGTATACAATGTAGGCATTATGTAAACCATATATGTGTGTTACATATCATACATAATGTCTGTATTTTATATACACATGTATACACAATATATATGCTTGAGAGCATGCACAAGTTTAAGCTGGAAAAATATCCACTTTATTTTCATTTTTTTTCTCATACAGAACATCTACTTCAAAGCTATAAAAGAACCTATAAACTTTGAATTTGTGAAAATCTTTTTACAAAGGAAAGTTTGTAGAACAAAAGACAGCCAAAACGATATAGGTTATTGCTGTGGTCCTCATTTGCCTTCCAGAATCTGACTGTAAGCCCTTTTTGCCGAACATACCACACATTTTGAACCCAGGATTTGGAGGAAGTGAGCTTGAACAAACCTGATTCTTAAATATATCTTCCATATTTTAGGCCTTTAAGGAAACAAGCACCCAGACTACATGCACACACATTCAGTATGGTGGTTTCCACCTGAAACACCAGTGCTGTGGAAAACCTGGAGGAAACTTCCGGCCATCTTGATGTTCTTAATCACCAACCTGGTCACTACAAAGAAACCTATTGATGGCTTTCACTTATTTTTACAAATCAAATCTTGTCTTTCGAATACAAGACAGAACGATATTGAAATCTGAAGATTTTCACTGCCAGTTATACTTCATTTTGTGTGAGCCAAAATAGCCTAGTGGTTTCCATTGTTTGGCTCCATCAGAAGATCTTAAAAAATACAGATAGAAGAGAGGGTAAAGGCATTTGCTGCCAAACCCGACAACCTGAGCTGGAGCCCTGTAACCCCTATGGCGGAAGGAGAGAAACAGCCCCCACATGTTATATTCTGACCTGTGCACAGGCTCCATCACACACACACACACACACACACACAC
>LOEQ01006599.1:59918-73014 GCA_001685075.1 Bramus lutescens | reverse complement strand
AGAAGCTGAAGGTGCCTTGCCCTCCCTTTCAGGGACCTTCTGGCCTGCCTGGCTTGCAGACACTCACCCCTCTGGGTGGATAGCATTAGAACAGGAGCATGAACTGTTCCTGGGCCAAGGACTTCGCAGACAATAGGGCAGGCTTGGGGGAGGCAGGGTTGTGTGGAACAAAGGAGCCCCTGCAGCAGGAGCTGGAGGGGCCCTGTGCTCTGATCTCGGACCATCTGCCCTGGGATGGCATACACTCACCAGTCTGGATTGATCTCCTCAGTGTGGGAACAGGGACTCCTGGTAGTCCAAGGACCCCACAGACAAAAGGGCGAACTTTGGGGGGGAGGCAGGGTGGTGTGGAGCAAAGAAGCCCCTGCAGCAGGAGGTGCCTTGCATTCCCTTCTGGGGACCTTTCCGCCCCACGGGCAGACACCCTTCTGGGTGGAAAGCCTCAGTGCAGGGCTGTCCTTTGAGTTCTGTGCTCCTCACTAGTCACATGCCCTCCTTTCTATCTCCCCAGGTGATGTGCAGAGCAGCAGTGACATGCTGTACTGCGATTGCCCCTCCACACCTCACCTGGGAAAATGGAATGGAGGTCACATGGCTAGTGAGGAGCTGACAATAAATTTGAGTCCAAATCTGTTTATTCTTCTACCCTGAGCTGTTAATCATTGATAAAATTGAAAGGACAAGGACTTAAGGAAAATATTGATGACATTACAGATATGCAAAAAGAAATGTTGATAAAGAAATTATATGTAACATCTTTTAAAGTTAAGAATGTTTATCCTAGGATAGAGAGAAACAGATACTTTGGTTCAATATAGTTTTCAATTTTGATAACATATGTTCTTTTTTTCTTGGTTTTTTTTTTTTTGAGACAAGGTTTCTCTGTGTGACAGCTCTAGTTGTCCTAAAACTAGCTCTTGTAGACCAGTTTGGGCTTGAACTCATAGAGATCTGTCCAGCCTCTGCTTCCCAAGTGCTGGAATTAAAGGCATGTGCCACCAATGCCCAGCTGATAATATGTATGTTTTATCATCTATTATTTAAGTCTCTTCCTGGAGGGCTGTGATATATACTCTTGCATCTAGTCATTTTAAAGTTTCTTAATTTACTAGTGAAATTAGGAATGTATGTATTTGATATTAATCATAT
This sequence comes from Bramus lutescens, assembly GCA_001685075.1. Taxonomy (NCBI): domain Eukaryota; kingdom Metazoa; phylum Chordata; class Mammalia; order Rodentia; family Cricetidae; genus Bramus; species Bramus lutescens. The sequence goes on along the minus strand of LOEQ01006599.1, from coordinate 71,865 downwards.
TGCTCCTGTGAGTGGCCTCTGTCTTTAGGTGATTATGCGTTTGTGTTTAAAGTTTTCATAAGATCATAATGTATTAACTTTACAATTTTCCTGACCTCATTTTGATTTTTGAGCAAGTGACTTCTTTAAAGCTCAGTTGTATTTAAGGCTCATAAAATTGTGCCTCCTGTTGCTCACAGTCCATTGTATTTTCACTTAGCCTTGTGAGATTTCGCTCAAGTGAGAGTTTGAGTATTTCCTGTAATGAGTGTTACATGTGATGCATCTAATTCTAGAGGTTTACCTAAAACTGTTGACTGATTTACATGTTTGACTTGTATTATTTTCAGATTAGAGCAAATAAAGGCTTAATGTTTTTCTCTAAATAATATTGGAATAGAGGTTACAGCATTGTATTTCATGCCATTGAGGTTCTTCCTGGAATTATTTGGGTGAACGTTATCCCTACTGTGTGGAATTGTGTCACATATGTTCGTTTAAACAGCCATTCCCCCTCCTTTCAGAACTTTATAGAGTCTGCTGTCACACTGTTTGAGTCTGACCTGGAAAGGGGGAAGTTCATCGACATTGCGAATCAGGAAATTTCGGACCTAGAAGAAATTGGCTTTGGCAGTGAAACCAGATCCATTCACGTGAAGAGTGGCGTGTACGTAGCCCCTGCCTCAAGAGCCTGGGGGAGTGGGCAGGGTGTAAGTCTGCGATCTTCTCGATTCTACTGCTCTCCTGTTCTCTCCCTATTAGATGGGTTGCCTACCGCCAAAAGTTCTTCTGTGGAGATCAGTACATTTTAGAGAAAGGAAAATACAAATGTTTTTTTGATTGGGGAGGAACAAGTAATACAATCTTGTCAATCCGACCAATCCGGCTGGTAAGTGAAGTGTGGGGCAGACTGACACCGGAAGCATTTGGTGGGATACAGTTGACTGTGTAGAGTATTTTTTTGAAAGTGGTTAGGTTTAGATTCTCTTTTGTGTTTCTGTACATAGTAAATAAAATACCACATGTATTTCTAATGATTGTGGGGGGAGCTAGTAGACAGGAACACATACTTGAGGCACCGCTATACTAGAACCAGTTCATTCATTCGTACTTTTGTCTTGTTAGATACTGTTTTGTCAATTCACTGGAGATACATGAGTATGTCTGCCCTGATGGCTCCTGATCTCTTAAAGGGAGAGAGATTGATGGGCAGTTCATTATAGTGTGATTAATAAAAAGATGAAGTGTGCAGATCATGCTGGACGAGGTGGGGGAAGGATGCTCTGTCTCTGAGGGTTAAGACCGTGAGGAAAGAAAGGACACTGGTGATACTTAAGGGGGTTCTTCAGGCAGAAAGAAGCCCATTGAGAGGGAGATGTGTGTAGAATCACAAAGTGTCAGACACTGTGGCTGTGTAAATGAGAAGAACCACAGAGTGACCTGGATATCTGTTCCTTAGTGTCAGAAATTGAGGAGCTTTCTAAAATGCACATGGATGCTCTCCTCTCCTAGCTACAGGAGTACTCAAACTAGTCATGAATACTAAAATTATTCCAAGAAAATTCCATAGGTTATTTGGGACAGAAGGGGTCATAAGTAGATGAAGGAATTTAGTAAATTGATAAGACCATGAAAATCTTTTTCTAGGGAAATTCTCAAAATATTCTGAAGCCAGATAAGCTAAGATGATATGACACAATTTTTAAAATATTTTAATATGTCTTTCAGGAACCACTTGGGATAAATGAGCCTCCACATTTGGTATGTTTCAAAATATTCTTATCATTGGTAAAGTATTTACCAAAAGCATTTACACTTTCTCAAATCTTTCCCTGAGATAACTTTTATATACCTATGTGACAAAGCAAGTTCCTGTTGGACCTGGTGTCTTTGAGCACAGGAGTGGGTCTTGGAATCCATGCCTCTTGGTCTTTCCTATAGCCCCCCCCCATGCTGTAAGCTCTCTCAGTACCGCATATCTCTGTGTTCTGTTCTCTCCTGGAGGAGCAGAGAACTTGTAAGCGCCCCCCCCCGCCTCATGCTGTGCTTACTATAAATATAGGCTTAGAAAACATTTTTACTACGCTAATTTATTTTCTTGGGAGGGGTGTGCTCTCCTGCCATGGTGCATGTGTGTGGCGGTCTGAGGACAACTTGTGGGAGAAGGTTCACTCCTTCTACCGTGTAGATCTCTGGTGTTCACACTCAGACCATCAAGCTTGGTGACAAGAATCTTTACTCCCTCAGCACAAGCACCCTTACACTGAGCCTTCTCCTTTTCCTGTACATGGATTTCTGATCCTTGTGTGATTTTTTTTTAAGCTCTAGTAACCTTAAACCTCCCTCTTTTCCTCTCTCTGTCTCCATTTCTCTGTCTGTCTCACTGTCTCTGTTCCTTTCTCTCTCTCTCTCTCTCTGTGTGTGTGTGTGTGTGTGTGTGTGTGTGTTGATGGTTCAAAAGGGTTTGGATAAGACACCAAAGCCTAGTATTGGTTTATCCTAAAGTCTAATAATTGCATTTGGTTAGTGTTTGTAATAATTCTGCTTGTATTACTCATGTATGAACCTAAAACTTGAGATTCTGAATTTAAGTCAGTGTCATTATCATACAGCTAGAGGAAGGAGAGGAGACATCCTGTAGTTTCTGTTTTCAGAAGGACCTAGATAGGGACAGAAATACAATGAAAGAGAAAGACAGGGGTTGAAAAACACCACTTTCCCTGTTTCTTTAAAAAAAAAAAAAAGCCTGATTAGAAAACTCCCTGTCCGAAGCCACATGTAGTGATTGATGACCAGTGACATTCACGACTGTAACATGGTGGAAGTCTGCTGAGTGTGTACAGTTCCCATGTTCCTGTCAAAGCCTATCTGTTTCAGCTCAGCCTACTTTAATCATTTTCTACTCACTGGAAGTGCTCCGAGGTTTTTGTTATTTTCTAGTTAGCTGAGACATTTTGAAACTTCCTGCCAGAAACTTTATTTTGGATTTTGGGGAACCTCCAGCTGTGGATTTTTAAAGCTCATGTTTATACATGAATCAAAATAGCATGTGTAGGTAAAGACGTTAACAGGGCTAATTCAAACTTTTTTTTTTCTTTTTTGAGTTTCTAGTGCAGATTAAACATCCTATTCTTCTAAGCTCTTTTTTCTCCCCTTCCAACTCCTTGCTCTTTGTTAAAATGAACTTCATTGTTTGGGGGCAGGTTGCTGGACTTTCTTTATAATGCTTCCAGATCAACTGGAAGAGGGAAACAGAAGACGCCCAGTGAAATCTGTTTGCTTCATTTTTCTAGCTGTGGCTCAGTTATTGTGAAATTAGCATTTCTGACAAGTGTATGCCAGCTGACGTTTGGTCATGTGTGTACAAAGACTCTTTCTTTATGCAGCATTAGAACCCCTGGGTTAGGCCATTTTATTGTTTATCTTTACCTAGACAAAAACAAGCAAATCTTGGCAGTGTTCGCACTGAGTAAGGAGGCAGTTATATTTCAGGGTTCAAATCAAAGAAGGATTTTTTTTGTTTTATGTTAATTATCTCAAGGGAAACTCTAAGTCACCCAAGGGGGATAAATCTAGAAAATGTGCAGAGAGTAATATATAGCATTATAGAGTTATAAACATAGGATTGCTGAGAGTTTTGTAAGCATGAAAATATATATTTAATTGTTATTCTTAAAGAAACCAGCATTTATGGTGGAGAGTGTTTTTCTCTTGAGACACAGACCCGCCACTAAGTCTGATTACCAGCAAGAGAGTCACATGGCATAGCAGAACTCTTCATCAGTGGAGGTGGCATTTAATTTTGTTTTTATTCCTCCCCCAAACAAAAGAAACACTAAACAGAGTGTGGATTTTTGTCATTATCTCTTCAACTGAGCATGTGTTGAATGTCATATTATTAGATTAAATATTATAAAAGTTAATTTCTTTTTAGGGGAGGTTATAGTGAGCCAATATTCTAATCCATCCCACCCTTTGACCTAATCAGTTACCTTGGATCCTTAGGACCATTCTGAAGTCTGTTTACAAATATAATTGTTTAGAATTCCTGAAATACAGAACTGTTATTCTACTTCAGACTTAACGGTAGCAGAGAAAAATAAACCAAGTAAATTCCTCTGTTGCGTAACTTAGCTTCAGTGACCTTTGAAGTGACAGAGGAATTTATAATGGCTTTGCTTGCTGTTACATAGGACAGCGGTTCTCACCCTATGGGTTGTGACCCCTTTGGGGGTTGCATATCAGGAGTTTACATTAAGATTCATAACAGTAGCAAAATTATAGCTATGAAGTAGCATCGAAATAATTTTCTGGTTGGGGATCACCACCATATGAACTGTTTTAAATGGCTGCATCATTAGGAAGGCTGAGAACCACTGATATGGGGGAATTTGAAACACTCAAAAGGAAGAACTATTTAAACAAAATCTTGTCTGGGTGGTAAGAAAGATAAAAATTTTATAGTATTAATTGATTGAGAAATTGATTTAAGTTGGGTATAACTGAAGATGGAAACAAAGTGGTTTTTGTTTAACAGTCTTCATGTATCTATGAAGATGGTCAAAATGGTTAGGGGAAATATTAGAGAGGAGAACGTAGAAATTATTTTAGTGTTAATTTAAATAAAATTACCTTGTAAGTCCCTGATGATCCTGTGGAATAAACTGAGCAGGTTTTCTGTGTTTGGTCAATAATTTAGTTTATCAAGCTAGACCCTATTACATTTTCTTCATGTGTATCATAAATGAAAATTACAGTTAAATATTTTTCTATGAAATCTTAATCATAAAGTGTTGGTGATAATTTCTACCTCAAGGAAAATATATGGCAGTGTATGTGAAAAGATACCTTGTCATCAAGTGGCAGAATTTTCTTTCCATTTTTTCTCCTTTCCTCCCTCCCTCCCTTCTTTTTTCTATCCGTTTTCTTGCTTGTCTATACTTCCATGAAGGAGACTGGTCGGATTGGACACATTTCCACATGGTCCATGGTGATGCATGTAGTTTGAAGATACCTTGTATCCTGTTCTTATGTTTGATTAGTTTCTAAACAACCTGTTGGGCTCTCTTGTATATCCATTGCCCATTAAGGTCTAAAGGGAAATACTTTAGTGACTTGTGTAGCTAAGTTTTCTCCAACCTAAATTTTTCAAAACCTCCATCACTTAATTTCATTAGGAATGGAAACTACAACTTAATTGTTTGCAGCTTCTGAGCTTAGAGTTGCCTTCTGATACCCCAAGAGTGCTTTTGTGGATGGTCCAGACCCATTCTTAGAGTGTTACTGTGAGTTGTTCTATTCTGATGCACTGGTTGGGTGGCCATAATGAGGTGATTATTTTGTAGGTCTGATCTAGTGTTTTCTTAACCATATAATTTTCATTTTAAAGGTAAAAGAAAAACTCAAATGTACAATTAACCCAGTTTTTAAATGTTTTCCCCAAACTAATTTATCAAAATACTCTGCATAAACTTAAATTCCTCTGTATGTGAAGACTAATGACTGGAAGGAGGTTATACCCGCATTATCTGAACTGTCCCACAACTGCATTATTGGTGTGTAGAACTTGACATTTCCTCACTTCACAGTGAAATGGTGTTTGGTTATTGGGAGGGGGGCTGCGATTGGACTTATGCATGCTGAGCCAGTTCTGTGCCGATAGTAACATTGCTAGCCTGAATGAAAATGAGCATTAATCCCATCAATATATGAAAAATTGACTCTACACATCAGAAACACAGTTAGTGAATAAAATATCTGTGAGATCCATTTTCATGTAGTTTTTCCAGTTCTGTGAAGATTGATAGTGTTTGCAAGCTGCGAAGAAGTTTTCTACATTTTCAGAAGTTTGTGACTCGTGTCTTATGAATCTTTATGTATGTTGTGAAATATATGTCTTCTTTGGAACTTCCTCTTTTCTTGTTGTCCTACCTGGGGAGGAGTCTGAAACATAGTGGATCTTCTCCTTGAGAAGTCCTTGGTGCTTGATGGTCCAAGTATACAGTGTGGTTTCTCAACAGGAAGTCCCATTGTGAAAGAAGCCACAGTTGGTCAGAGGAACAATGGTGTGAGCAATGGCGTTCTCTCTCGCTTCCTGTCTTTTGGCTGATCTTCAATATCAGACCAGGCAGAGTCAGGACAGAAGGGGACTGCCAAGAAACATATCCGGTTAAAGGTCCCTGGGAAGATGAATGCAGCTCAAGGAGGCTTGTTTCTGATGGCTACCTGGACAGGAGGACTGTGTGCATGTCATTTATTATGATGTGTTCCTTGCTACCATGCAAGCGTGTCAGTGCAGTATGCCCCCTGGGCCAGGTCAGTTAGAGTCTTAGAGGATTAGGAAATATTTGTTTATAGGGCTCATTAATTTATGCTTGCTCATTTTTGATTCAAGGCCTCTAGAATGCAACTTATTGATTTCAAGACCAAGGGAGTTTAAGTTGGGATTTCATTGTCTTACCTTGACAAAAACTCAAGTAAAAACATAGTATGATATTAAGCTATACTGAATATCATATACATTTGAGATATTCTTACCGGAAAACTAAAGCCATAACCTGGAATGTATGACACAGATGCCTTTCTTTCTTCACCATAAATCAGGGACTAATCCAACACAGTTTGATACAAATGATGATGAAAATGATAAATATTGAAATGTCATTCTCATAAACATGTAAGGAGAAATAAAGGTGCATTAAGGAGAATGTCACCATTCTTCACATAACTTTACTGATAATAAATAAAACACAAATGTAATATCCTGCTGAACGTTTATGAGCATGTTAAAGTTTATTTGCTTGTGATGATGTTAAACAGCCATTTCACGGTCAATTACTGCCATGTTCCCACAGCTCAAAGCATTCAGTAAAGCAGGCTTCCAAGGCGAGTGCATAGATTTTATAAAAGAATGCTCTGACCTGACCTCATTCTCGCCGTCCTCCTTCAAGGTTCTCCGTGGCTGGTGAGTGTGCTTGATTCTTCTGCTCTTACCTAAGGCCAAATTTCTTTTAAGTTTACAGAGTTCAGAGTTTTGTTTTCTTTTTTTTTACACAGTAATTTTTTTCTTTTTTTTTAAAGCATTGATCATTTACTAACTAGGCTATGTTAATTTTGGTGAATTTGTAATTTTAGTTATACAAGTAATACAAAATATAAAAAAGTTTACTATTCGGTTTTATTTAATGGTTTTATTTCTCAATATTTTCTTAGATGATTTTTTCTAAGATTATTTTAATGTTTATGTTATATGTTTATTTTATGTGTACTATACAGCATAATAAAATGCTACAGAATAGCCATTACTTTTGTCTAGGAAAGATATCTTATTCTTGTTTGCTTAAAATAGTTTTTCTATAGGTTTTACAAATAAGGAAGCTAGATTTGGAGTTAGGGTTCTGAAACTACTGCCACATCACACAGCAGAAATATTTTTTGTCATTTGTTCAATTTTTTTAAAAACCTTAAATCCTTTATTCTTCCAATTCTAACAACATGATCAATCTTTTTCACGTGTGAAACTGTATGTGATTCCTTGGGCTAAAGTATAGTCTATTGTTTCTGTAATAAAGTATACATGACATAATATTTACTATTTTGACCATTTTTAAGTCTTTGATTTGGTTGCATTCCCCGTATTTCCAGTGTCTACCTAATAGCACTTCAGAATCCTCAGTGTTTGTCAGTTTCCCTTTCTTCTTCTTTGAGCCTGTGTAGACTAGTGCCCCACATCTCAGTTTACTATTTTTCCCGTCAACTTTTATTCCTAGTTGTCGCTAAGGCGGATCAAGTTCACCTCGTCCTTTTCTGGGCTTATTCCATTAGCTGGTTTCATTTTCCCTACCTGTTCTTTGTCCTTCCCCCTCCGCCAACATGTACTCGGCCAGTTGTCTTATCCATTGCCCCCTGTGCCAAGATGGTAAGTCCCCTCAACTCCATGGGCTTGGCAAGCTCTATTCCTGGTGCCTTACCCTGTCATGGTATCACAGAAGCGAGTGGCCACTGGTTTAACTGATTGAATAGGAACAGCTGAATTGTGGTGAAATTTCATTGATGCACGTGGAGATTTGCACTGAATACGTATGACATACATAAAAAATAGAAAGTAATGTTTTTTTATTTAAAAAGCATATGAAAATTTAAAAATCATTTCAGCTTGTGGACTATATTGAAAAATAAATGACGGAACTGTTTGGCACATAGTCTGTGGTCTGCTGACCCTTGCAAAGGTTGTAGGTCTTTGGTAAAGAGAGCCAACAGATGATATTTATTTGTTCTATAGGATATGTTAAAACTTATTATAGGTCTAGTATATATTATTTCAGCATCACCTACCCCCACTGTTCCCTTAAATGACTTTGTGAAAGCCTTCACCATTGGAAAAGATTTCTGGCATTGAGTGGGATGGCATGTTCACTTCCCACTATCCATTAGCCATTAGGTGGTGGCCTTTCCCAATTGCTTTTCACTTTTAAATTGCCAGTGCCCTTCTCATGTACTTTCATTACCTACTTGTCCCCCATTAAGCTGCAGAATTTTAAGATTTGCTTACTACTCATCCCAATATGTTCAAGACGTATTTTCCTTCCGGGTTTCCTTGTCACTCTTCTAATTGGATCTTTTCTGCAGTTGTTGCTGTTTTTATATTTACTTCTGAAGGGTTGAGGGTTTTACAACGCTAAAACGTAAAATCCTGTAAGTTCAGAAAGATTGATTATCTGCCACTCTCTTGTCAGAGAGAAATATGTAGCGAGGACCTGAAATAATTTTCTTACCATTAATTGGTTTTGAGTTTCTTCTCCACAAAGGTGAAAAAGTACACTTTCTGCAAGATAAATTTTCATTTATCAGGTAAAAAGAAGTGCTAAAATTTTCCTATAGGGAAGTCATTGTTTTCTCTCCTAATGCTGAAATCGAGGGCAAATTAGCCACATATGCCCTTATATGCTGGAAGTGTAAGTATTAAACTATAGTTAAATGAAAAGAATTTTAGAGCCATGGAGATTATGTGAGCACCTAGTTTTTATGAGAGACCTGGATATGAATCCAGTTCAACTCCTTCCCAGCTATGTAAGTAACTGTAGGCAATGGTCTTCCTGATCCCCTCAGATTCCTCATGTATAAAGGCAACAGTCCTCCAAGGACTGTCTTGTCCTCTTGGTGCTAGGAGGTCCCACTTGTGCTAGGCAAGTGCTCTACCGCTGAGCCATACTGCACTAAATACAGTACTGCAAATGAAGGGCTTAGCTTCTTGCCTACTACATTTAAAGCCCTTGATAAATGTCAGCAAGTAAGTATTCATCACACAGGAGAAAATGACAGCAAATTGCAGGACCACCCAGCATTCCAATGGTAATACAGAATTAACTTGGTCTAGGTAAAATACTGATAGTACTAACATTTTTAAAATATGGGCTAAAACTTCAATACACCCAAGCTAAATTACCAATAGCTAATTAATTTTTCCCTTCAGCTCCTCCTTTGAAAAGAGCGTCCTTAATCAGGATCTTGGTGTGTGGTGTATTGAATGTAACTCAACATGAAGGATTCACTTTAAATTGTTTTTTCTCTTAGCTATCTGATATAAAAGTGACAGATGCACTTTAGAATGTTTCCCCAAAATAACTTAATTCCTTTGATTAATCATTACCATAATTTTATCCCAGGGTTTATTTGAAGGCACTAAATTTACAGATGTCTTTGGTGTAAAGCAGATGTCTTTTTATTTTAGGTTTCAGATCTGCCATTTAATTGGTAAACCTTAGGAAAATCAGCCTGCCTTTTCTAACTGTTAGTATAGTATGTTGATTGTGAAGACAAACTTATATCTTCAGCTTAAGCAGTTATTGAGGACACTATGAAATGAGATCTGTGACTCATGCCTGGGGCATAGTAAGCAGAAAGTAAACAAGAGTAGTCACTGTTTATTGACCAATACTGCCCCGCACCATGACTGCAGTACCCTAGTTTCTACAGCTGGATGACAGGACAGCCTAAGGATGGAATGTAATTTGAGTGTCCTACTGCTTCTTTTATAGCTGGCTTCTGTATTACCAAGAAGATGTCTTCTATCATCAATGTGTACTGGAAGAAGGCCTCTACGTTGACCTTACTTCCTGTGGATGTCCATCAGCTAGAGTCAGAGCTCTCAAGCCCATTGACTACGTGAGTAACCTACTGAGCTCATAGTTATGAGACACAGCTGAAGTACCTGGGATGCAGGAATTAGAGGCAAGGATTTGAGCCCAGTTACACCGCTTCCTAGGCCTGTAATTCCAGGCAAATTGAGTCATCTCTCTGAAATTGAGCTTGCTTGTTAGCGAAGGAGCCAGGAGTGATCGTATCTACCTCACAGGATTCTTAACAAGTCCTAAGTACAATAATGTAGATGAAAGGCATAGCTCTTTGAAGAATAGTTTATAATGTGAAATTAGAAGAAATATTACAGTGGGAAATGTGAAATTATCAAAACAGGAGTAGTTTAATTACTTGTTATTGTGAGATCGAGGTTCACACATGAAAGCCAGCCAAGGTGATTGTGATTCTCCAAGGTAGGAATGTGATTTCCAAGGATTAGAGTAATGTAGACTTGTGCTTAAATCTAGGTTTGGTACTTTTCCTCAGCTTGATTGCAATTGGCAATTTTGCATATGTTAACTATAACAAGAACAGCAAAATTGACTCTATAAAGCCATTGAAGTTTTAAATCAGATGCTCAAAAGTTTTTATAACTACTTAATTATAAAAAGGATAGCATGGTTACTTTACATTTTAATTGGTACCTTTACAGCTTAATAGAGTCATAGAATAGTTTGCGACTCAGGTTTCCAAGGTCCGACAAGATCTGGAGCACCATTGCCATTGACTTTAATCTCGGATGCGGGAAGCTAGGACTTTAATGCCTGGTCTATGCAGAGTTATTTGAGTCCCAATGGAAGCCCTTGTTTGTAGAATAAATAATTTCTTCTTTACCACGCATGTCTTCAGAGATGTAAGAAAACCAGGACCACTCTGGGCTGTCAGGTCTGGACTTCTGTTCTCCAGGGTCTGTGCAGCAGAAGTGATGAGACTCCATGATACTCCAGGGTCCTTATTAAGATGGTTCTCCAAGGATATGTCTGGTCAAAGCTTGAGACGTCCACAGAACTGATGCAGAGCCCTAGATGATAGTGGGAGTGACAGACCTTCCCGCAGAGCCGATGGGTGGATGCCCATGCTCAGCTCCTTTGATCTCAACCTTAGCAGAGTCATCATGTTTCCAAGGCATTCCTGGAGAGAGTATTCTTGGTATCAGACTAAGAATAGCATGTGGGCTGAGGAATAGGCGTAGAAATAGACTTCTTGGTGGATCTCATTTGCCCCACAGACACTTACTCAAAAGAATAAATGGCTCCTAATGCTTCCTGTCTGTCACTAAAGCGGTAAGAGGGATAGAAACAGATAATGTGATTTTGTCATATAGGTCTTCATGGCATTGAAAAAGAATTGGAAGCCATCCACATTTACAGAGAAGGGGATTTTATTTTTTAAGGAAATTCCACTGGATACATCAACAGAGACAATTCTTGGTGTTCATTAACTCTTAAAAGATGAAGGCACTTTATTAAAAAGGTTTTTGCAAGATCTTTATTTTGGAGAACTGACTCAACTAGTTTAGGTAATCTGTATAAAAGTAGATCCCAATGACTGGGGTGCTTAAAAAGTGTGTGCAGGGCATTTTCTGCCCATCAAGAAGAACACGTGAAACTGATTTAGTTCCCAGAAGGCTAGTTTTTAAGAATACTATTTGGTATGTGTGTCAAAATAAACAATTCTCTAAAAAGGAGCCGTCTCTTCAGGTCCAGTCACATACAGTGTTCATGCTCCCTTTCTCTGGACAGTCCTAGACCCTGATCTTCTGTTACTTCATCTTATCTGCTTCTTTGTCCCTCCACTGTGGTCTTAGGATGAGAAACCTTTTTGTATATGC
>LOEQ01006599.1:48573-59869 GCA_001685075.1 Bramus lutescens | reverse complement strand
CTGTGTTAAGTTTATGTATAAGGTAATCTATTGGCTTTGCTGCAGCTTGCAAGGGTATTGCTTGAAGTTTTGCAAACATACTAAGACCTGGTGCCTGGTACCATAATAGTATCATATTGAAGAGCCTTTAAGACTTCATCTTCATACAGGATCAGCATGTTGTTCAAATGACAGTTTTATCCAGGCTAATCTCTGCTTGTAAAGATGGATGTTAGAGTCTTGAGGTCCTGGGGTGTGTAATCTGTAGTGTTGCAATAACTTCATAGTGGAAGGAGCTTTCCTGCCTTCTTTCCACATTGTTTTTAATTTGGTTTCCACTGATGTGTCCAGAGACAGTCTCTTAATTTATCTGGGTCTCAACACTTCAGAAATAAACCAGTTATATCAGGTATTTTCAAACCTTTAACAGCTTTTAGTTCTAGTGCAGGTAAATAGACTAATAACAAATATAGCAGGCATGTAAACGAACTCTGTCTGTCCCTAGTTTTCATGTGGTTAGAGGGAATAATGTGTTTTAACTTTCACAGAAGCCCCGGAATCTTAGTACTTTTTGACTCAGTGTTTATAGTTTTTGTTTTCATGTCTGTCTCAGCAATCACAGATCAGTTGAGTGGCTTCCATTTTAGACTGAGCATTGATTGTAGATTCACATTTGTCATGTGTCTTGGTGGACAAGGGTGACTGGATCATCTTTGATTAGGGACAGGACTGTTCATGACAGTGGAAGAGAGGGAAAAATTAAACTTCAACCAGAGTCACACAAGATGCTTGTGTTCAGATAAGACACCATGTGTCTGTTTCTCTTCCATGGCTAAAAGCATTTTAAGACTAAAACTCATCAATGGATTGGAGAATTGGCTTTTCTCCTTCTCTCCAACATTGGTAACAATCTTACCATCCCCAATGGAACTCAGGTTGTCTGTGTTATCAGAGTTTAGGCAATGAGAGAGGGAAATTTAAAAACACCTCTGTATATTCTTTGTTCTGCTCTTGTCACAGAACCAGTTGTTGTCATTTTTTGTTAAGAGAGCCCAGAGGAGGTTTGGTGATCTATCAGATGAAGAGCATCGTGCATAATGGAATATGGTACTAATTCCCTCTTCGGTTTATTATAGAATTTACTGTGGGAGATTCCTTAGTTTTGTGTCAGTATCTGAGAAAAGTAATGGCAGAGCAGGTGGTATTGGGAAAGTGCACCGAGGCCCAGAGGTCCCATCAGCTCCGCTCGAGGTGTGATTTTATGTTACTTGGTGTAAGTTTCAAGTCACCTCAGAGCCAGTTTCCTCGGGTGGTTTCTCTGGAAGAGTTCTATGTTTGATGCCCTAGGTGATGACTACCAGATGTTTTTCTAAGATGAAAGAGAGCAATGGTTAAGTTTAAAGAAGCTTAAGTGTTTTGCTGAAACTATAGCCTTCTATATTTAGAAATGATTGTATGGGTGCAAAAGAGTAATCTGATGACAGGAAGGCCAAGAACAGTGCTTGTGTGCTGGCTCCGGGAATAGAAAGCATAACTGTAAATTATAATTATTAATTTGGGAGAAGGAAGGTTAAATGTTGTTTGTTATACTTTTATTGGAGGAAAATGTTTAAAGTGATTGAATTATCTGTAGAAATATTACTATTATATGAATATTCACTTTACATTTATCTATTCAACTTACTGTGCATCTATTAATTACCGTGTACCAGATTTTTTAGTAAGCACTAAATAAAAGACAACAGAGAATTAGACAACTTAGTGATCTTGTGTTGTGAAATGCAGATGTCCTTTTCTTCCTGTACCCCCAGAGTGTGTTTCCCAGATACCTGTTCTTGGCCACTTTCTCTCTTACCTGGAGGTTTCTGTTGTCGTAACTCCACTTCTCCCCTCAGCCAATGTAGCCAGTACCAAGCCTGCAGCAAAGCGACACTTGGTTGTCCCAAATACCTACATCAGGTTCCAAGTACATCATAGGCAGAAGCGCTGTGGCAGCCCATTTCCCCTTAGATCTGTTGTTCTTTCATCCTCCAGTTCTGTTGAAATCCATCGTCATTACGATCCCTCTCTGCCTGTAGTACAACCTGTCATTGAAGGCTCTACCTTGTGATTTCAAACATCTAGTCAGCAGCTGAGTACTGGATATTATATTTTATTCTCTTCCCTCTCCTCATTTTCCCTCCCAAACCACTGTGAATCCCTGTTAACTTTCTCCCTCTGAGCTGTTTTCCTTTCTCACATACATCCTTTGTGTTACCTTCTGGTACAGGCTAGTCCCTGCCCTATTGTTGGGTCTCCTTCACGAGGTCACCCTCTTGTTCCGTCAGTGTACTTTATCACTTTCCATTTTGTGCTGTTATGTGGAAACAAATGCACATTTTGTTTTCTTGCCCATGTCCCATGTCCTTTAAAGATCCAAATTAAATAACTACAAGTGACCCTATGTCTGAAGCATGTCTTAGGTTTTTTTGTTTTCTTTTTTTGTTTGTTTTGTTTTGTTTTGTTTTTACTGTCACATAACACCACGGGTAGGAGTTTTGTGGTGATATCTTGTTTGTACAAATAAAGCTTGCCTGAAGATCAGAGGGCGGAGCTAGCCACTAGCTAATCATAGAGGTGTGGAGGTCTGTACAGACCTGGGTAGAGAGAGGAACGCAGTCTCTTTTCCACTGGGAAGTTGAGAGGTAAGGTGGCTGTGGTTTTGTGCCTTTGTGTCTCTGATCTCTCAGCATTTTCCCCAATATCTGACCCTATGCTTTTATTATTAGAACTTGTGCTACAGAGATTATTCCAACTTATATCTCTCAGGTCACACATTATCATTGAGGGAATCAAGAGAGGAACCCAAGACAAGAACTTGGAGGCAGGGACAGAAGCAGAGGCCATGGAGCAATGATGCTTACTGGCTTGCCCCTCATGGCCTTGATCAGTCTTCCTTCTTATGTTCTGGACCACGTGTTCAAGGGGTGGCACCACACCCATTGGCATAGGCCCCTCCCACATCAATGTTTAATCAAGAAAATATCCTACAGGTTTGCCTACAGGCCAGTCCTATGGAGGAATCTTCTCAATTGAGGTTCCCTCTTCCCAGATAATTCTGTCTGTTGACACAAACTAATCACAGGCACACACACATTCACAGCAACAAAAGAACCGCAAGGCAATTTGTCTGCCCTAAATGGTTATTCTCTATACTTCTGGTTTTTGTTTTTTCTTTTTCCTTTTTTTTTTGTTTTGTGTTGTTTGTAAATATCCTTACCATTAATCATAGCTACTGAACTATAGCAACCATGGACGAGGTACAGGCAATTAAGTTGGTTTTGAATTGAGTAACTGTGGTAGTTTGAATTAATTGACTCCAATAATCTCATAGGGAGTAGTACTATTAGGAGATGTGGCTTTCCTGGAGTGGGTATGACCTTGTTGGAGGAAGTGTGTCACCGTGGGGGTGGACTCTGAGGCTTCCTATGCTTAAGATGCCACCCAGTGTCTCAGTCAACTTGCTGTTGCCCACAAGGTGTAGGACTCTCAGCTACATCTCCAGCAGCACATCTGCCTGCACATTGCCATGCTCCCCACCATAATGATAATGGACTGAACCTCTGGAACTGTAAGTTGCCCCCTCAATTAAATGTTTTCTTTATAAGAGTTGCTGTGGTCATGGTGTCTTTTCACAGCAGTAGAAACCCTAACTAAGACAGTGACCTATAATCCCCTCTGCTTTGCCCATGGTTGTAAAAATCAGGGCTCCATTATTTAATAAGTAGGCAAATGATCTAGTCCTACCAAATATAAACACATATTACCTATATATAGTTCATTCTTGTTCCCCAACTCATGGTGTAACAGGAGCTGTACTTTGGATTTGTTGTGAGCTTAGATCTCATCCTCTTAAAATGCTCTGTGTAGCTTTGAAAATTGAAGGATGATGGGGAACATCATTTATCACCGTCCTCTGTTGATGAAGTACTTCAAAGCTAAACAGACTATTTTAAGACTAACGGGCAGCCATATGAGAATAGGGTACCAGAGCAGTTATTGGCTGTTAGAGGTGCGAGTTCCAGGCTGCCAAGCTGAGACAAGTAAATGTTGGCCCAGTGTCTTGTTGGGTAGCCTGTTACTGCATCACCATGGGAGCAGAAGTCTGCTGCTTGCTTCCACAATGTCTCCATGGTGGCTTGGCATAGAAGTTTGGCTTTCTGAAATAATAATTCTTATCCCATGAACTATAAGCAGAAAAGCCAAGAAGACATGGTAACAAGAGCCTGTAGGAGAAGTTGGAGTGAAATTATAATTCTGATGATACATACAGTCAAGAAATAGAATCAGAATTAAGATGAATTATTCTATTTAATATACAGTGTATGTAATATCACTAAATGTTATGGGGACAGTTGCCTCTCACATGAAAAAGAAACAGTACCTAAGGTCTTTTACTCTAAACACAGGCTATATGTGAAAAACAAAATTTATGAATTAGAAGAAAATACAGGAAATTCTCCCAATGACACCAGAATAGGATGGTCATCTTTAGACACAGAAAGCAGAAATTACGCCAATTGTAATCTGTGTCTTGTTCCCTTGAGTGAATATCACAGGCTTGGTAATTTACAAAGAAAAAATACTTGTTTATCTTATGACTGGAATATGGGAAGTGGAAGATACATCTGCCTCCTATGATAGCCCTCTGGCCCCTGGGGGCTGCAGAGTCCTCAGGCAGCAGGGGTGGGGGAGCTGGATACATTGCATGAGGAACTGAGCTTCCTAGTTGTAATATGTCCCCTCTTTCTATAAAGAACGTTCTTCCTGGATTTAGTCCCCACTCTTAAGGCCTCATTTAGCCTCAGTTATCTCCTGAAGGTCCTTCTTCCAAACACCCATGCTGGGATGAGTTTATTTTCTTTAAACTTCATGTTGTAGAGACACTGAAACAGCACAGCCATAATGAATTACTGAAAATGTGGTCACTTAGCAGGAATTCACTGTCTTGCAATCCTAGAGGCTACAAGTCTGAAATGGTTTCACAGACATAAAATTAAGGTGCAGATAGATTTTCTTCTTTAAATTTCTAGATGGTAAAACATTTCTTTACCTCTTCTACAGTCTACCAGCTTTTCTTTTGGGGCCCTGCTGGTCTCTGAAGTATATCTACCCCCCTTGGCTTACCTCTGACATGCCTTGCTTTAACGACCTTATGGTTACACTCTGATTACCTCAGTAATCCGGATTAAGATCCTTAACTGCTGGTCATTTTTGTAAAGTCCCCTTTCTGTATTCACTGATTCCCAGAATTAGGACAATATTTTTATGTTGTGGATGATCAGGCATCAATTACTCAGCCTGCCACAGCAAGCTACAAATTGAAAGAATATGCTTGCAATATTAACTCGTAAAGGTTTCATGTATAGAATACAAGGAGAACTCTTCAAGTGAAGTGAAGTCAACAGAGGATATAAACCCACCATTTGTAGATGAGGAAAACATGAATTAGGGCATGCAAAAGATATTAAACCTCAAGGATGATCACAGGATCATCAAATTGAAACAATAATGAGACTCTGTTGTTTTACTTTAGATACAAAAAATTGTGACAGTACTAAAATTTGGTTTAACTGCAGAATTGCTGAAAATTTAGTTGGTTGACAGGGATTCACTGCCTTATGATCCTGGAGGTCTGCAGATTAATGTGATTATTGACATGCAGCTAGTGAAAGAAGCACAGTTAAGTGGAGGCAATATGAGGGTGTTTGCTGTAATACTGAGAGATAAGGCAGCACATTCAAGTACTAGAAAGTATACAGCATAGATTTAGCNCACTCTGATTACCTCAGTAATCCGGATTAAGATCCTTAACTGCTGGTCATTTTTGTAAAGTCCCCTTTCTGTATTCACTGATTCCCAGAATTAGGACAATATTTTTATGTTGTGGATGATCAGGCATCAATTACTCAGCCTGCCACAGCAAGCTACAAATTGAAAGAATATGCTTGCAATATTAACTCGTAAAGGTTTCATGTATAGAATACAAGGAGAACTCTTCAAGTGAAGTGAAGTCAACAGAGGATATAAACCCACCATTTGTAGATGAGGAAAACATGAATTAGGGCATGCAAAAGATATTAAACCTCAAGGATGATCACAGGATCATCAAATTGAAACAATAATGAGACTCTGTTGTTTTACTTTAGATACAAAAAATTGTGACAGTACTAAAATTTGGTTTAACTGCAGAATTGCTGAAAATTTAGTTGGTTGACAGGGATTCACTGCCTTATGATCCTGGAGGTCTGCAGATTAATGTGATTATTGACATGCAGCTAGTGAAAGAAGCACAGTTAAGTGGAGGCAATATGAGGGTGTTTGCTGTAATACTGAGAGATAAGGCAGCACATTCAAGTACTAGAAAGTATACAGCATAGATTTAGCCCCAGGTAACTGTATGTATGAAGAGAGGAGTTCCAAACACCATAGGCAGGAGAAACAGGACACCACTAGGAACTCTTGAGCTTAAATTTAGATGTACTCAGTACATTTCAGTTATTTAAATTTTTGATATAAAATTTTGTATCTTGAACTCTCTAATGTTGGTCAATCATTAAATACCAGTAATCTAAGTACACAGAGGAAACGGGAGAAATGCTACAAGTAATCTCTAATTTCTCTTAGCCTTTTATTAATTTGGAACAAATGTAAATTAGAATATAAAAGTTTAAATGTGATCATATTGAGTGGCTAAACACTAATGAACTCTTTTAGAATTTTACTGACATTTCCTGTTATTCATATCATCCAACTTGACATAACATTTAATGATAAATACTTGGCTATTTTTGTGTATTTTTAAATATTTCATTACGTGTTGCATTAAAAAACTAGAAAAGTTTGATAGTTTCATATTCAAGGAAGTACAACTCTAGTTAGTATGCCTGATTTAATCATCTTACAATGTACAGTGAACCTAATAAATACATACACATTATTTGCCAGTGAAAGTTAGAAAAATACAAATGGAAAATCAAGATTGTGGGTCTTGGATGGATGGCCATATGCTATTTGCTCTTTTAGAAATGAATTGTACATGCCAGCATGAGACAGTGAAACTTACTTTTCTAAGATAAATGCAAAGGGCCCTGTGAGAAGGGTAGCTGTTGAAATTTGTCTCAGTGTCTACCAGCTCTTTGCTCAGCTCTAATTCCACCATTGATGCTTACCTGAATATACCGTGTGTGTGTGTGTGTGTTTTCTTTAGGTCTTCATTTCCAATCTGCTCAAATGTGAGGATGAAATGAATTGGTGCTTAAGTTCATTAGTGCAGTGCTAAGCGATAGGGTAGCAGCCCAGACAATGGTTGGCCCATACTCATCCAAAATTAGGACTTGATAGACTGAAGGTGTTAATAGGATTTTGTAGCCTGGAGGTTATCATGTTAGAGTCTTTTTAAAGGTTTATGAGACTTCTGTTAGATTACTGTCATTTCATTTAGCTTTTCCCAATAGTTTGACATTTCTTTAGAACTGAATTGTATTTAGGCCACACATTATGGTTCATTTCACTAAGTTAGTTTGGCTGCACTTCTTTTGAAACTGGCTCAGTAGGCAGAAACTCATGGAGCTTAAGTTTTTGTGCTTTACACTGTTCTCAGTATTTATACTTTCTAATTAAAAATTTTATGTTTACTGCCTATCCAGCTATTAAGTCTTAGGTTACAATCAGCATATTTTCCTTGTACACAGTGATTTGAAACTTAAAGAACTGAAGTATACCTTGTCGAAGTATGTCATATATTCGTTCTTAAGAAGTTAAATTTGCACTTAGATTTAAGTTTTTTACACAGTTACATTGAAGGTGCATGTGATTGTAGTTTTTCTAGCAGAGTACATACTCCCTGGTCTCAGACCTGGTATAAGTGGCAGGTGTATTGGATGTAGAAAGTTGGAATCTTCAATATTCCCAGCTGAGCATGGAGAAGCTCAGGGTCTCAGGTAACCTCATACTTGCTGACAACTGCTATTCTGTATCATTAAATGATTGGTACCTAGAACATTTTAGAGTAATAGCAGAGGGATTAGGAATACAGCTTCTGGGGCCATTGAGCGTAAGCTCAAGCCAGAGATTCCCTTACTTTGTGACCTGTTCCTTGAACCCTTAGCTGCAGAATGTGGATAAGACTAGTACCTACATCAAAGGTAATTTAGGGATTAAATGTGTAAATTAAGTTCCATATCCCTAATGTGAATGTAGTTTCGGATTTGGAATTTTTCACATCTTAAAAAGAATCTATTTTATATATGGTGTTAAAGTAAACACTGTGAGGGTTTAATAAAGCATTCTGTAATTGAACACATTTCTGTCTCTAGAATGAAACTTATATATCGATACAGACTGGATAAATATTATAAATACACTTATGTTTACTCAGGTTAAATTTGTTGCCAAATAAATTAGGAAGAAAATTGGTTTTAGACCCTTATTATCATAGAAATATGAATATATANTAGGTCTTCATTTCCAATCTGCTCAAATGTGAGGATGAAATGAATTGGTGCTTAAGTTCATTAGTGCAGTGCTAAGCGATAGGGTAGCAGCCCAGACAATGGTTGGCCCATACTCATCCAAAATTAGGACTTGATAGACTGAAGGTGTTAATAGGATTTTGTAGCCTGGAGGTTATCATGTTAGAGTCTTTTTAAAGGTTTATGAGACTTCTGTTAGATTACTGTCATTTCATTTAGCTTTTCCCAATAGTTTGACATTTCTTTAGAACTGAATTGTATTTAGGCCACACATTATGGTTCATTTCACTAAGTTAGTTTGGCTGCACTTCTTTTGAAACTGGCTCAGTAGGCAGAAACTCATGGAGCTTAAGTTTTTGTGCTTTACACTGTTCTCAGTATTTATACTTTCTAATTAAAAATTTTATGTTTACTGCCTATCCAGCTATTAAGTCTTAGGTTACAATCAGCATATTTTCCTTGTACACAGTGATTTGAAACTTAAAGAACTGAAGTATACCTTGTCGAAGTATGTCATATATTCGTTCTTAAGAAGTTAAATTTGCACTTAGATTTAAGTTTTTTACACAGTTACATTGAAGGTGCATGTGATTGTAGTTTTTCTAGCAGAGTACATACTCCCTGGTCTCAGACCTGGTATAAGTGGCAGGTGTATTGGATGTAGAAAGTTGGAATCTTCAATATTCCCAGCTGAGCATGGAGAAGCTCAGGGTCTCAGGTAACCTCATACTTGCTGACAACTGCTATTCTGTATCATTAAATGATTGGTACCTAGAACATTTTAGAGTAATAGCAGAGGGATTAGGAATACAGCTTCTGGGGCCATTGAGCGTAAGCTCAAGCCAGAGATTCCCTTACTTTGTGACCTGTTCCTTGAACCCTTAGCTGCAGAATGTGGATAAGACTAGTACCTACATCAAAGGTAATTTAGGGATTAAATGTGTAAATTAAGTTCCATATCCCTAATGTGAATGTAGTTTCGGATTTGGAATTTTTCACATCTTAAAAAGAATCTATTTTATATATGGTGTTAAAGTAAACACTGTGAGGGTTTAATAAAGCATTCTGTAATTGAACACATTTCTGTCTCTAGAATGAAACTTATATATCGATACAGACTGGATAAATATTATAAATACACTTATGTTTACTCAGGTTAAATTTGTTGCCAAATAAATTAGGAAGAAAATTGGTTTTAGACCCTTATTATCATAGAAATATGAATATATAATTACTCATTTATATATGATATATATACCCAGTTAGACATGTAGGGCAGTGATGACAAACAAGCACTTACTAAGCAAAGGTAATTATTACTGTTATTATCTCAACATATGCTAATTGATGGGATAAGGAGGAACTGTTTTTTTCTAATTTAAATTTCCACTTAAATAAATTATTCAAACATTCTTTTTCTTTCATAACCTGCCCACACACTCCTCTTTGAAACTGTATCCACTTTGCATGGCTTAGACTTGACTTGGCAGGAATGTCTTGTTATTATTGCTGACTCCCAGGAGGAACCTTTAGCCCCGAGTGGTTGGTTCTCTTCTAATTTATCATGGACCAGGGCCATGACATTTACAGAGCTCAATTTGTAATTAAAATTTTGTGGTTTCTATTGTTCTTATAAAGTAGCAATTATTCTGTCATCTTCAGTTTTGAATACTTACTATTAATTTTTGTGTCTTGCTTTGGGAAATACATGAGCACATCGAAGATTTTTAAAATGTTTCTTAAGCACTCTTTCTGAATAATAGCAGTCTCCATAATCATGTCCAGATCAGCCCCATGTTGCCCTTCTGAATCCTTCAGTGCTTTGACTACATATGCAAGTCAGTTGTATGTATGCATTTACATTTATTTATAAAGGAAACATTTCAATTGAAACAGTTCAAAATTTAATAACTTAAACACAGATATACCTGATATATCAGACCTCTAGAAGAGGAATCTTTGAGTTTAAAAACAATGGATGCTCTCAAGTGAAAAGTCTGCTGGACAGAACTATATGTTGTCCTTTCATTATTAGAAGGAAGTGGGTCATTTCCCCACTTTGCTTTGCCAGTCATATCTCTTATTTGGTTAATGTCGCTAGGCTGTACTGTTTGCTGGTTTAACACACTTGCTCTCTTAAAGTATCCTTTACTGATTCATATAAACTCTTTAAAACATTATCTCAGTTATTTGATACATTTTCCCTGCATCATTTTAAATAGAGAAATAAATCATTTTTTTTTACCCTCAAACTTTCCATCTTCTTTAAGATAAATTTCCAAGATGATGACTCACTAGAGGTAACAAATTTGATGGAGTTTGAGCTTAAAGGCAGCCTTTTCAAAAATGCTTTAACAGGTATCTGTAAAAGTAGAAGGGCTGGGTGGTGGTGATGGATGCCTTTAATCCCATCACTTTGGAGGCAGATATAGGTGGATCTCAGTGAGTTCGAGGCCAGCCTGATCTACAAAGTGAGTTCCAGGACAGCCATGAATGTAACACAGAGAAACCCTGTCTCAAAAAAAAATGATGGATCGATGGATGGATGATGGATGGATGGATGATAGATCTAAAAAAGGACAAGGACATAGGCATTACCCCTGCTTCACTTAGAATAACGCATAGAATTTAAATTATGTTCCCATAATTTAAATATTTTCTCATAAGCTTTTAATTATTTTCCTTCTGGGTTACAAGTTTCACTATGTAACTATCAAAATTTTACTGTATTTCACTTTTGCAAAAGAGACTCTTTTCTGGAGAGAGTTGCTGATGGTTGATTTTGGTTTTTTTTTGTTTTTTTA
>LOEQ01006599.1:15051-29872 GCA_001685075.1 Bramus lutescens | reverse complement strand
GTTAAGCTTCCTTCAAATACTGTATAATAAAGATGTATATAGAATCATTGTAAATAGGGCCTTATGTACTTTAATGGTTGTCACCTCCTGATAGGTAAGACTTTTTTAAGGAATAAGATTCTTGCTGGCCTGAGACAAAGGGTTGGCCCCAGTCAACACTAGGTCTCAGCATTCTCCTGTACACTGCTTAACAGAACATCATCGTCAGCCAAAATCAGTGACTGACTGACTGGTCAAAATGTAAAAGTACCACCACGCATAACTGCATCTGAACTCAAGCAAAAATGAAAACACTGCTCAAATTATTAGTGACCCAACCCTCCTCTACCCTGCTTCCTGAGTGAAGGTGCGGCTTATCTGAGGTAACTTAAGCCTCAACCATTGTTTCCACACACTGGGTAATATCTACAAGAGACCCACCTAACTTCCAGACAGCACCAATTCATAACAATGCATTGCTTCCATGAGTCCTCTCGAAATTGAAATGCCCTAGGTTAACCCCACACAATGTAAATTCTTTCTAATGCCTTTTTTGGAGATACTCCATCGTTCTCAATGTGTTCTCATTGCAACGTATCAAATTATACAAGTTTGAAATTGGGAACGTATTCTTGATAGCTTTTGCTAAAGGACACTGACACCACCTATCTGGCAGTGCATTATATCAGCTGAAGACTAGACCTATCACATATTAGCCACCTACAACTTGGGAGATCCATGCTGACTTTTGATCATTCTTTCATTTACCTGGTGGTAACAACATTTTAACAGGCTTGCCTTAATTCTAATAAAATGTCAATATTCAAGTACTCCAACAGTTCCCAAGATGAATAAATGACTACTCAGAAATACATTCCTCAATCAAAATTAGTTACTTCCTAAAACATTGTAGGCAAGTTGTTATAACGAGAGCAGCATTGTCTGTCAAATCATATACACTAAGAAGAGATTGCTGTCCACATGAAGCCTAAAATGTTTCATATGTTCCATCAAGATAGAGACCACCCAGTAAGGCATCAAGCATGTCCCAATACCCCCAGCACCCAGAAGGAAACAAGTTCTACCTGGTTCCAACAAATCTGTTCCATTTTCCAAGAAGTAAGGAGGAAGCCTGCACATGACAAAATCCTTCTTCATGTCTGATGACTGCAGTCCTTTTCTGTCCTCTAGCTGGTCTGCAAGAGTCCTGAGAAAGCCACTCACCTTTCTCTTTGCAGCAGTTGAGGTTTCCACTTGCTGAAAGTAAAGACGTGAAGCCTGACTGGTGGAGGTAGCTGCCTGGGTCAGTTTTCAATGTAGTAGGCTGAGCCTCAATCCCAATACTATAGCCTAACACTCATTGATTAAAAAAGCATTCCATCCCATGGTGGGGAGGGACAGCCTGGATCTTAAGAAAGGGAAGCCTATTACTTCCTTGTAGACAATGCTCATCTTACACTGTCTATCACTTGTTAAAATGTAAATAAAAACAATAATTAGAACAATTTTCAGAATTTTGCTTAGAAAGGGGGCTCCTTGGAAATACAGTACAGTCCAGGCTCTGTCTTTGGAAAGCAAGTCACTGATGACCTTAGGTAATAAAGCAACCTCTGTTCTACTCAGCCTCAATCAACTTACTGTCTAAAAGCTAGCCAAAGCATACTCCTATTCCAAGTGCCGAAACATACACCAAGGCCCAGGTCTGCATGTGCCTCTTCTCAAACTAGAAACCTGATGTGTTCTTGGTACAGATCTGGGGCCATGTTTACTTCTTCAAGTATTTATTCAGCCAATATTCTCAGTCTTACTACTGCTGTGAAAAATACAAACAAACAAAAATCCACCAAAACAATCATTACAGATGGTCACAGATAAATGGCCCCACATAAAGCCACAGTCCATTTGCTGAATAAATCCTGCAGCTCAGCACAGAAGGCTAGCTCATTTCATCTTGGAAGAATGCGCTTGGGTCCTTAGGAGGCAGGGCTTTGGCTGATCTGGTCCCCCTGGCTTGCCACCTCCATTTCTATCTGCTTCTGTTCTTACCATGAGCATCTTCCGGGGTATTCCAGTCCTTAATGCCACATTTTCCTTTGCAATGTCAAATACAAGAGCAGAAATGGAATCCAAAAGGAAATCTCCCCATGAACTAGAACGTGAAACAAGAAAATGAAAATAACCAAAGCAGATAATGAGCAAACAATATATGTAAATACCCATTACAAGCAATGCTGCCAACTGGGGTCCCACTTGCTCATTTCCAAGCATTCATAAAATTAAACAGATACTACTACAAAAATGGAACTTCAAAGGATCAAACTAAACACAAGCCTCTATGGGGACAGCTTTATAGAAAATTCTGACAGTCAATAAAAGTCCTAGGTAACAAACAAATCTCTACTTGTGTTACAAGGAGGCCCTGCTTATTCGTCCCGGCTGCCTGGCTAGCTTAGCCCCGAAATAACCACACAGAAACTGTATTAATTAAAACACTGGTTGGCCCATTACCTCTAGCTTCTTATTGGTCAACTCCTACATCTTTATTTAACCCATTTCTATCAATCTGTATATCACCATGAGGTCATGTTCTACCAGAAAAGTTTCAGCACATCTACCTCTGGCTACAGATCCATGGCGTCCCTCTGACTCTGCCCAAATATTGTTTATAATTGTTTGTTTACATTTAAAGGGGGATATGATATAGATAGGAATAATTTGCATTGGTATGAATCTTGGTTTATCAATACAAATTTAAGGTCAATTTTGTTATATGTATTTCTGCTCTTGATCAAGGTATTGTGATTGTGTAGTTCATTAAAAAATGTAATGTATAATTTAAGAATATAGGTTAATAGATAATCATCTTTAATAGTCAAGATTGTAATCATGTTAGTTAGATTTTCTAGATGTATAGAGATATATTTCAGTTAGTTGGGTATTCAAATCTTTCAGAGACCTTCAAATTATGGCATTTAAATGTTTTAAAATTTTAGGACTTTTCATAACAATGAGACACATCTGCTCCTGGCAGCACCAATCTACTTCAAGAGAAAGATAGGCATTAAAGAGGCCCCTTATGGATCTCGTTAGCCATTTGAGCAAAAAAACTGCTCTTGCCTGGACTGCTTCACTGGACATACAGGACCCACAAANCAAGAGAAAGATAGGCATCAAAGAGGCTCCTTATGGAGTTGGTTAGCCATTTGGTCAAGAAAGAGCTCTTGCCTGGTCTGTTGCATAAACTGGACACAAAAACAAAACCCACAGAGAGAGAACTGCTAAACTTACCTAAAGGTGAAATGGTCCTTCAGGGTTCCTGCTTCATGAAAGTGTCTGCGAGACATTCTACAGGATACAAAAAAAAGTGACCAAACTGTCTTTAAAATGTCTTACTTCATAAAAAAGTCTGCTAAATACTATGGGCCTGAAGGCCAAAGATGGATGTCCCAAAGATACAAAAAAAACTTTGGGTGACTGTCCAGGCAGCGACATGTCTCTGTAATTTCAAGAGTTTTGGAAGTTGCTTACATTACATTTCCTGTTTACTCAGGTAATATTATATCCTTTTGGAGTCTTTGATGAAATTAAAAAATGGATATAGTTATAGTTTTCCTTTGTTATAATAAAGGATAAAATAAATATAAATATTGTAACTATAATTCTTACTTGATAACTGTTTTGTTATATATAATTTTACTATGTTAAAGTAAAAACC
Organism: Bramus lutescens; assembly: GCA_001685075.1. Classification (NCBI taxonomy): domain Eukaryota; kingdom Metazoa; phylum Chordata; class Mammalia; order Rodentia; family Cricetidae; genus Bramus; species Bramus lutescens. Next base: position 26,178 of record LOEQ01006599.1, on the reverse strand, counting down.
TTTCTTTTTTGTTTAAACAGAAGAAGGGGAAATGGTGTAGGAGGTCCTTCTATATTCGTGTTGCTTTCATTGGCTGAATAAAGAAAACTGTATTGGCCTTTTGATAGGACAAAAACTTAGGTAGGCAGGGAAGACAAAACTAAATGCTGTGAAGAAGAGTAGAATCAAGAGCCACCTGCCATAAAGCTGCCAGGTCAGACATGCTGAATTTTTCCGCGTAAACCACGACCTCGTGGTGACATACAGATTATTAGAAAAGGGTTAAATCAAGGTGTGAGAGTTAGCCAAAAGGAGGCTAAATATAATGGGCCAGGCAGTATTTTAATTATTATAATTTCCATGTGATTATTTGGGGGGCTAAGCTAGCCAGGTGGAATAAAACATGGGGCCAGCGCTCCCTACAACAAGCATGAATTTCCTACTGATTTAAACATCCTTAATATTTTATTTACTGTGGCAATGATTAATTCTTTCTTTCTGTTTCTAAAATTTATTTTTAAGTACTATATTTATGAGATATTTACAATTATGATTTTAGTCAGTATTTGAAAAGTATAAATTTATGTTTTTGTAATGTCTGTTTAACACAACATTGTCCTATTGTACTTTGTCCTGTAAGATTTTTTGTTGTTTAGTGATGCTGTTATTATTAGATATTTTTTATTTATGTGGGATGCTTTCAGAGAAGGATGAAGAGAAATCTGGCATTCCCATGTTGTCCATGTTAGCAAGAACAAGTCTTTTCAACAGTATGACTGGAGACATTGTAGGAACTTGGATTTCTAACTTTTCTAACAGGTAGGAGGTGCTCCTCCCTCTCCCAAGATAGTATGGGCATATCTAGAACAAGGCAAAGTATTCACTACAAACTCCTTACAAAGTCTCTCTGGGGAAGCAACTGGAAGTTCACATTCAATACACAGCTAGAATATATAAATAGAGACCATGCTAAACTCAGATTTTGTCCAGGAGTAAGATAGTGCTTCCCAGGTCACCACCTGATAATGTTGGATACCATTCCAACTCAACACTTGTAAGTATAATAGAAAGCTAGTTAAACAAAAATTTAATTTTTATGATATATCACCTAAAATGTCCAGGAATCAATGAAAAGTGCCCATTATATGAAGAATTGAACATTCTTAGCTTGAACAACAGCAAGAAAGTAGCTCTTACCAAGATGAAATAGTTAGTGAAACTTTCTCTACTTATGAGATTTCACGGTACCACTTGGGAAGGAGGAAATGAGTAGCTTAGAGCTACCTAATAAGCCAATCTTTGGTTATGGCCTCACTGAGTTTGCTTGAGAAGTCCAACTTTGAAAGGCATTAAAGTTTTGAGGACAGCAAGGGTCAAGTATTAAAGCAAATGTGTCACTATCTGAGACCTAAGGCATCAAATCTACATTAAATAAGCAAGCCACAGTGTTTGAGAGAGCTTATGTATTCTCTTATGTCATTTTCCAAAAGCTAGATGCAAGTCATGAGCCATAACTATACTTCAGAGAAAGAATATATGAATATTAAGGAAGTAAATATGAAGTATAATAACTAATAGCAAGAGCAGGTGACATCATTTCACTTGTGTTCACTGGCCATTTGTACATAGATACATCCAATCCAATAATTTATGTGCATATGGCACAAGCAGAAGTGAAGCTGTCTAGGGAACAACAAAAGTACTATTGGGACTGGAAAGAAGGTGAGAAAGATGAGGACATGGGGAATGAGGGTAATGTACTCAGCATAGAGTACTTGTGTGAATGGGTCATCATGTAAACATTGCCCCATACTATCATATAAAATGAAAATTAATAACAATAATAGTAAAATGAATATCAGCTAAAATTCTATGCAGCATGCCTCTAAAGGAGACCCTTGAACTAATTAAGTATCATGATTACATAACGATAAAATCTCTGGAATCCCTTTCATTGAATTTGCCCCTTAGCCTTTGCTGTGTTAGAAGAAGTAATAAAATCAGAAGAATGACCCCCAGTTAACTTCAAGGCAAGATGACTTACTGAAATGCCATAATAAAATATATACATATACTTAGAGCCTCTTTGAGTTTTGTATTTGGAGCATATTCATCTATTTTATGCCAAATGGAATTGTGGCCTATTATGCCGATATGAATTCATCATTTGGTTAAATTAGAATTTTGTAAGAGTTAAATAAAAGGATTCTTAGAAGTTATCTCTATTTCTCTAATAACAATATTCAGATGCATATGTACTGCTCTATGTAATTGTGTTTTATTAAAAATCACTGTGAGAAGTTCCCATTGGTATTTAAATATTTTAGGACTCCATACATATATATAAAATGCAATGACATATAACTTCATATTTATAAATTATTTTTAGTTATAATTAATTGAGACTTTGCCACCTAGTAAGGAGAGATTTCTTTACTTAAATGCTCTAAAGAAATAGGATTTTCTTCAATATATTGTTGATTTGGAATTATTGTGAATTACTGGAATTCAGTATCCAAATACTGGCAAAAAACTTTCAAAATAAACTCATGTTGTTCTTTAGAGAAATTTTGAGTAGATTTTAGTCTATCTTAATTTGTCTCATATTTTGCTTCAGAGAAGTAAACTCATATTTTAAAGATTATGATGAAATATTTTCAAAATATCAAAAACATTTTTGGATTGAAATTGGAAAAATTATCATGAACATACTGCAAAAAGAAGGCAGAAAAATACAGTGATTAAATTCATATAGAATCATTTTCTCTGGTCCCTCGTAGCAGGAAATAAGTGGAAAACTAGCACATGAACATTATTTGCTAACATAACTTTCTCTCCAATCCTGTCTACCAGAATCTATGGTGTGCATTATGTGTCTCTGGTAAGTCACTTCAGATAGTTGTTGCTATCACCATGACATTTAGAAGTATATGGAAAAACCCCTCCTGGCAGCTTGTACTCCTGTCATTCATTATTGTCAGCTGACCCAAGAGAAAATGGGTTTTACCTCACTTGTGTAGCCAAAGATGTAAAATGGTACATATTAGTCAGTAAACAGGCAGTGTTGTGGACCACTATGATTCTCCCAATGTGTGTTTTGCATAATTTTTCAAATTTATATAAATTTATTTATAAAGAGGGCTGTGCTTTCTGGAAATATTCAAGAACGGTATTCTCCATTACATCTATACTATCAAGATGATGGTTCTAGATATTTAAAAATATGGGGAGAGGATGCACAAGTATTCTTTAGAAGATCAAGTTGGTTATTTATATGGAACATCCCATTTTAACTCATACAGGAAGAATTCAAGCCTCCTGCAGTCTAAGGTATGGTGTACAAAGAAATTTATGAGCATGTAACTGAAAATATGCTTGTCAAAGCAGGAAATTATGATGAGTTTTATAAAAGAACTTCTCACAAAAAGAACTTCTTAAAAAAGAGGTACATATCAAGGAATATGTTCATTTTTTTAGATATTCCAATTTTGTGTAGGACAGATATTTAAATTATGATAAAATGATCTTCTGGATTTCCTCAGTGTCTGTTATTATGCTCTAATTTTTATTTCTGATTTTGTTAAATTGGATGTTATTTCTCTGACTTTTGGTTATTTTGGATAAGATAAATCTTGCTGATTTTCTCAAAGAACCAATGCTTTGATTCTTTGTATTTTTCTCTTTTTTTCTATTTTGCTGATTTTAGCCCTCAATTGGATTATTTCATGTTATCTACTCCTCTTTGGTGTGTTTTGCTTATTTTTGATCTAGAGCTTTCAGTGTTACGTCACTAGAGGGAGATTTTTCCTAATTCTTTATGAAGACACTGAGTGTTATGAACTTTTCTCTTTAGCCTTGCTTTCATTGTGTCCTAAAGTTTGGTATATTGTGTATTCATTTTCATTGAATTATAGAAGGCCTTTGATTTCTTTAATTCTTCTTTGACTCATTGATAACTTTGTTGAGAGTTGTTTAGTGTCCACGAATTTTTAGGCTTTTTGTGGTTTATGTTGTTGTTTAACCCCAACTTTAACCCTTGGTGATCTGATAAGATACAGAAGGTTATTTCAATTTTTGTACTTGGTTGAGATTTGCTTTGTGAGCATGGATGTAATCAATTTTAGAGAGTTATTTCTGTTTGAGTGAAATGTTTTGTAGATGTCTGTTAAGTCCATATGAGTAATTACCTCTGTTAGTTGTTTTTAGTTTTTATCTGGAAAATCTGTTCATTGATAAGAGTGGGGTGTTGAAGTTGCTCACTACTAACATATGGTGTTTGATGTGTGATTTAAGATTAAGTGATATTTCTTTTACAAATATGTGTTTCTCTGCATTTTGGGAATAGATGTTCACCATTGAGACTTCATCTTGATGTATTTTTCCTTTGATTAATATGAAATGTTCTTCTCCATTTAAAGCAAAGATTGCATTCATTCTCTCTCTCTCTCTCTCTCTCTCTCTCTCCTCTCTCTTTCTGGAAATAAATGAGTATAAAATGATACTGGAAAAGAAATATCTGTATCTCTAGGTCAATCATTAGGTTAAAAACTAAAGAACCCAGTAGAACAGTATATATAAGATGTCTATTGCAGAGTTTGAGTTTGTCATCTCTTCAAATTGAGAACATATAGAATATCTCTAAAGTTTTCTCCCCAATGCCTACTTCAATTTACTATGCTTACAAGATTTTTATTTTTAGTAAGATATAGATAGGTGATTTCCTCAGAGTAAGAATTCCTCAGCTAATATCTTCAGGTAAAAATGAAGGAAGAATGGCAGGAAAGAGGAAGAGAGGGAAGGAAGGAAGAATTCTTAGGGTTGAAGAAAAGGAAATGTATAATTTTCTCTCACAGTGAGAGAATACTAGAAACAAGTATTATTAAAAAGAATTTACTTCATTCAGACTATGTTCACTCATGGAATCTCAAGGAGGCCTAAACTTCTAAAGACCTCACTACAGAGTAGAATAAATTTGAAGAACATGAGGAATCTTGGGGAAGTACACTGAGTATATAAAAAGAGAAAAAACATGCCATCATTATAAAGCTTTAACTCTGCTGAAGGGAACTGGTAAACTCTTGTAGGCAACATGGATTATTATTCTGTATTTAAAAGTGAGAAAAGCTGTACTAGTTAGACAATTTATTAAGTGGATTTTGTTTGTTTAAAATGAAATTAAGCTTCTGTTATATTGTTACAAATTTTTTTTACAGTGATAATGTGTGGATTTTAAATCAAGATTTGAATAATTAAAGGTAAACATATTTATAAAATTAGAAAATATTGATATTGTTTTACTTAACATTTCTTCATAGTGAATATTTATTGCACATAAATTAATCATAGTATTAATATTAAATTTGCATTAAATATTTAAAAGTAGTTTCAAAGAAAATGCAGTTTAAGTTGAAAGTCCTCAACTTTAGTAAAAACAAAATTAATTAGTCCTATTGGGGTTTGATCTTAAATAATGTAGGTCAATCATTACTTAGATGAAATAATATGATTCTTTAAAAAGTTTGAAATTCAAGCACATTGGCTAACCCCTGTACTCCACTGCAACCCTGTACATTTTACACACCTGCTCAGAAGCACAGTACAATTAGTTAGTATAAATTGAGTTAAATCATAATAATTTCTCATGGAAAGAAAACCAGAGCATGATAACTTATGAAAATATCCATTTAAAAGCTATAAAATATGATAGATAAATTAATTAAATAATAAAATGTTCATTTTGTATGGCAATAAGTGAAGCCTGTTTAATAAGGAAATAAGGGGTTTATAAGAATTTTAGAGAACATATAAAAACAGAAAATCATTATAAGCATATGTGTTCAACCATGCTTATCGATGTTAATAAATTCATTACTAGGTTTGACTAAATGGAGAATCAATTCATTTTTAGATATTCAATGTTTTGAGAACTTCATATATGAATACTGTGTTTATATAGTTACCACTTCCCACTCTTCCCACTCCAGCTCGTGTCCAACCCATGGCCATACAACTCCCTTTGAAATATATGACTTCTTCTATAATTATTATTTTTACACATACGCACAAATCACACACACTCTGCAAAGTCCATTTAGTGTTATTCATATGCATATGTGGGCTGCTGGGGATTTCTTAATCTCATAAGACTCATCCTTTAAGAAGTCTGAATTTTGTCCTGAGAAGTCACTAATTCCCTATAGCTATTCATATGGAGGGGGCTTTGTAATGACAATGACAACGTTGTCATTAGAAAGCTTTTATATAGCTGATCATCTCTGATAATTCAAGGGTTCAGCTTTCCTGTCATATATACAAGACACTAGATTGCTGTATTACCATGTATAATATTGCTAATTATAAAAATCATTGTTATGATAAACTTATGTACTAAATAGGTATATTCAAAATGTATTATATGTACATAGCATTTATGTGACACAATGATAGATGATAGGTAGAAAGACAGATAGATAATAGATAAAATGAGCCTAGAGGTCATGTATTTATATGGTGTTATTAGGAACAGGTCATCGTGCATATCTGTGTCCAGACTCGCTGATTTCTTGTCTCCTCCATGTACCTGTATCAGTTGAGTGGTCTAGTGGTGGGTAGGCTGTCTGTGGAGACAATGGGAGATGGACTTTCATCATCCGTGGACTACCATGGGTTTTCACTCAAGGGTCCTTGGCAAGCATTGCAAAAAATGAACCAAAGTGTGGGGAGCTTAAGATATACATTACTTTTATTGATTCCAGTCATCAATGAAAAACAAAAACAAACAAACAAACAAACAACCTAGTCATCTAGAAGCAGAAAAGAGAAAAAAAAACATTTCAACTCCATTTCTTGAAGAAAAACATGAATGACACATGACACATAAGAGAGATTATCCTTTACTGGATAAACTTCCATTTTATGTTTTGTTGGATCTTTTTGTTTTTAATTTTTTATTGTTTATTGAGACAGGGCTATTTTTCTCTGTGTAACAGCCTTGGTTGTCCTGGAACTTGGTTTGTTGACCAGGCCGATCTCAAACTCACAAAGATATGCCTGCCACTTCCTCCAGACTTCTTATTTTTTATTACCATCATTTTTACTGCTTTAAGGATTTTAAAAAGTACATGAAAGTAAACAGAATATAAATTTTATTAAATTCTGTAGTTTATCAAATGTAAAAAGTTTATAACCTAAAATAACTGATGCACTTCATCACACTGATGTCTGAGTTTTTTATTGAAATCAAATGTCTCTCAAAATATAAGTACACACAAATACTGACAAAAGTTTAGGAATAGTTACAAAACCAATGTTGTGGAGAAAAGAAAGTTGGAAGAAAAAAACATCTGTCTGGAAATACCACCTTAGAAGAGAAAACTACGCATTTGAAAAGTCTAATAATTTTAGAAATAATTAGGATATTTACAACTAGGAATTTGGAATTCAAAATAATATCTAATAACACAGAAATATATACAGTTACATGACATTGTTTTCTCAATTTAGCTGAAAATATGCTTAGAAAGATGAAAAGTACATCTAGAAAAGTGTCTAGAAAGGACACTTCCTCCCTTAGAAGATGACAATATTTGGATTGTACTTTTAAACTGTTGGGACTATGCTATTCCTTTATGTATTCACTCTTTTGAGGAGTACTACAGTGTGAACTCGGGATGCTAAGGATGGCAAGCAAGCAGTCTATTACGGAGCTATTTCTCTAGTACAGACAGGCCTCGATTGTGACATTCCTGTTTCCACATCCAGAGTACCTGGGGTAACGTTCTGATCCACACAGGGCATATGATGCAATATATTTTTAAATAGCTTTACTTTTTATTACATTTATCTCTTCAGCTACGTGTATGTTCATGTTTTTTGCATGTGCGTGTATACCTGTGGTTGTGTGAGTAGGAGAGTTGCATGTGTGTATTCATGCATTTGTGTATATGTGTGGGGGTATGCATATATTTGTACAATTGCATGTGTGTGAATGTGCATGAGTTCTGTGTGTACATATGTGTGTACCTCTGCATATATGTCACATCACACATGAGAAGGTCAAGAGGATACCTTGTGGCAGCTGCAGTTCTGTCCCTCTACCATGTGTGTTCCTGGGATTCAACTTAGATCATCTGTTTTGGCGCCAAGAGCCCTCCAGGCTGAGTAGTGTTGTCAACGGCAGTTATGCACTAAGCCTGACTGATATTTTCATAGGTGAGCTTGGGGTATAACTTTGCTGAAAATGATATTCACTGATTCCAGGCATGACAGCTTTTTTTCTATATAGAGTTCAACAATCTCCCCTTAGAGATGGAAACATTGTTATTCATGATTTATGAAAGAGTAAATCAAGCCTTAGAGAATTATACACATTTTGGGAAAATCCTGTGGTTAATCAGTGGTCATTAAGTTTCAGTGGTCAGTAGTCATTAAATTTCACACTTTAGCAATCTTATCTTTAAAGTTGTATTAGTTGCTTCTCATTATTGCTACTTACTACTTGTTATTTCATTGGTTGCCTGTTTGAGAGAGGATATCATCGGGGCCAGGTTGGCTGACAACTTGCTAGGTAGTCTGGGCCTTGCTCAAACTTAAAATCTTTCTGCCTTCGCATCCCATATGTTAGGATTTCTACTATGAATGAGCATCCATGAACCTGGAGGAAGGCACTGATATGAATGATGACTGATCTGGTATTTTGGTTTTTAAATCTGTATCTAAATTTGGCTAAATTGAGGAAGATAGCTTATAATAATTGTAGGATTAATATCTATGTTGATACTGGGAACACAAAAGATTCAGAGTAAACTGGCTTTATATAGTATCATTTTATCTTTCTTATCTTATCCCTTTGTAAATATTTAATAATTTATAATAATTTTAATTAAAATATTAATATTTTGTCTGTTTTTTTTACCAAGATTCAGGTTTAGGCTTTGTGTTTTTAAAACAGCATATTTTATTTCATACACATTAGGTTCAATTCTTATTCACAGGTACATCTCAATGTCTTTCCCTGGTGTCTTTTTTTCTGACGATTCTATATCATTTACTTCAGAGTTATGGAATATCTAAGGATCTTTGGCTCTGTACTGACCATTTGTGCATCAGCAATCTCTGAAGGAATAATTTTTGGCATCATGTAGATATGCCTTCCCAGAAGGAACTCATATCTGTCTCTATGGCATTCCTTGAGACAACATCAACACAGGGATATGATAGTTGAAATTGCAACTTGGAAACCTAAGTTCAGGACAGAGATGGTCTATTGTGTGTGCCTTTCTATTATAAGCATAAGCTGTTCCATGGTACAGTTTACTTCTGAGACATCAGGAAAATACTGATTGCCCTATATAAAAAATGAGGGATTCTCTTGTTGCACAGCCCATCTGAAAGAGGTTTTAGAGTTTTACTTTAAGACAGAGTAGAACCTTGTGGATCAAAATATGCTTTAAGTTCTGGGCAAGTCTTGTAGTTATTTCTACAAAGCAATTGAACTTTGAGGAAGAACATACAGGACTTTTAAGTGAAGAGCTAATTTTGGGACTCTTGGTTCTTTAAAGTGGGTATGTACAGTTTAGTAGTGGCCTACAATTTTTGTAAACCTGTCTTTATCTCTGCCCTTGTCTCTTTAAATGTAACTGTAGCACTGGTTCCTTATGTGCTGATTGATAATCTCTGCTTAGAGATATGGAAATTATTCAAGTGCCTCATTGATATAGTTTGTAGTAAAAGCTGATGCAGTTTGAAATGGGTTTTCTTACAGAATTCTGTATCCCGAGACCCTGCACTTTCTGTTGCCCTATATCTTGGGCAACAAATGAGAGAAACATGGAACCATGAAAGATATTCCAATTATCTCAGCTGAGCTCAGCTTAGACCAGTTTATGATCTGCTCATTCCCACCTATCAGTGGTGGTTGTCTTCTCGCTCACCCTAGATGTACACATAGATGACATGTCACTGAGATTCTGTGACTATTTTGCAGCAATAATTACTTTAATATTCAGGTGCTAACTTATAAACCAAATAACACCTAATTCAGTGGCTTTGGCAGGTATGGAAAATAAATAATTTTATGAACAAAATTCACTCAATGAATGTGAATAAGAAATATAGAAAAAGTTATTATAAAACTCTGGGAAGACTGCATATCATGAAACATTAGTTTCCAGAAGTGTCATTTGGACATGGTGGATGCCAATGCAGAACATTTATAAATACTGTTCTAACATTTAAATTTACTTTCATATATAAAAATAAGAAATTATTATCACCTGAGCTGATGAAAAACATTAAAATATGCTTAAAATCTTAACTTCTGGCCTAAGAGTTTATTTTTTAATATGTACCTTTCTATAGTGCTTTGCCAAGGACACGTGGAGTTAATCCACAGTGCATTAATTTTAGAACATGGATTTTACTATTATTTATTCAGATCACATCATGCATTTAGAACTGATGTATAACAATCAAGTGTGATTTAGAAACTTAACAATGCCTGAGAGTTCTCTTGCTCAGTGTCTTCCAGTTGTCATATTATAAACCTTAAAATTATTCATTATAGCTATTCCCTGGAATGAAAACACACCCTTAGAATATGCTGACTGACTTCACTGTTCTTATACACCAACAGCTACTTCTTCATCATCATTTGATAAATGAATAAAATAAAGACCACCAGGTCACAAAATGTTCAGAATAAATCTTCAAACCGGGTCAATATAATGTTGATCTCAAGAATGGAGAGAAGCCTAGATGGCTTATGAGCCACTGACTTAGACACCAGGAAATGTGTTCAGATCCTCTGTAGTAACAGAGGATCTCTTTTTTGTTTGTTTATTTGTTTGACTTCTGAGACAGGGTTTTGCTGCAGTTTTAGAGCCTGTCCTGGAACTAGTTCTTATAGAACAAACTAGCCTCGAACACACAGAGATCTGCCTGCCCCTGCCTCCTGAGTGCTGGGTTTAAAGGTGTGCACCACAACCGCCTGGCCAGAGGATCTTTTTAATGAAAAAGAATTGTTTTTCTTATAACATGTTCTAATCATGATTCCACTTCCCTAAGTTTTTCCAAATCCTCTTGTTTTTTCCACCCATCCAACTCTATTCCCTTTCTTTCTATTTCTCTTTAGAAAACAGACAAAAAAAA
>LOEQ01006599.1:0-12962 GCA_001685075.1 Bramus lutescens | reverse complement strand
AAGATGCTTTCTTTCTTTCATTGTATACTTTTAGCTCCTTTGTCGAAAATCAGGAGTTCATAGGTATGCGATTTAATGTCCAGGTCTTCTATTCGATTCCATTGGTAGACTTCTCTATTTTTATGCCAGTACCAAGCTGCTTTTATTACTGTGGCTCTGTAATAGAGTTTGAAGTCAGGYATGGTAATGCCTCCAGAAGTTCCTCTATTGTATAAGATTGTTTTGGCTATCCTGGATTTTTTTCCATACAAAGATGGACAATTTCTTAACTGTTAAATTACACCATCATCTTTTATTTTCCAACAATTTCTAAAATGATAAAATAAATTATTTTATTTTTATATTATCACTATCCTATAAAATTTTAAGCTTTATATAGAAATGAGGACTACTAAAATGAAAGAAAGGTTACTGAGCTGTTAACCAATACTGCATGGTAGAGGATACCTTCTAAATCTTGGCTCTACTTGTAAAGTCTACTCACTGGAAAAGCACATGACAAAATGCTTTTTTTAATAGAAGCTCTTTTATCCCTCTTTCTCAGAAAATTCTTCTGTAGATTGACTTTCTTATAGGTAAATACAAAAAGTGAGTTCATTTATTCATAGAATGTCTGGTGATTCTGATGATTCTAGCTTCTTCAAAACCTATGAAAAGTCATCAAAGCCTTTTGCTCTTGATGAGCTTAGATTACTTTGACATTTATAGAAAAAGTTGTTTAAATTATTTTAAGTTCATTCTTTGTCAATATTTATATTTTAAGATGAATGTGAACAAAATGAAATTGCCCAATTCAATACAGAAAATGATTAAAGGAAAAATGATTTATGAACAGTGATTGAATAACTTGATGTTAGTCCAAAACTAAGAATGCTGAGACAAAAGAAAAACTATTAAAATAGGCAATGAATAGTTACGTGAATACTGATCAGCTGATCTTATTAAAGTTAAGCCGGCAGTTGGTCTCTTTGGGGATAAAATTGCTGTATATGGGCTCACTTAGCTTTTATTTCCCTCCTGAATTTTATTTTTTATTTTGTAAAAAGAAACAGCTCTGATGGCCCTTCTTATGACTAAGACCAGGAGGGTACAGAGGATTTATTCCCAGCAATAGACTGAGGCTGTATGTTACATCAAGTAACACAACTTTGGCTACTGCTGAAGTCCTGCTTAGGCCACTGCCTAAGTAATGAGTCTCTTCTCTCATGAGTAGAGTTCAGCCTATTGAGAAAGATGCTAAACTGAGTAGTACAAACATTTCCTCAGGTGCTTAATCTCTTCTCTCTCTGTTTTGTCTCCATGACACCTTAGTTTCTTTGAATACCAGTAACAGAAGCAACAACTGCTCCATTACTAGGCCTTAGAGTCTCCTGTAACTTGCTTGTAGACATCAGTTAATATTTCCCTGCTCCCTGTGATTCTTTTTTATCTTAATTTTTAAATTTATTTTACATACCAACTACAGTTTCCTCTCTCTCCTCTCCTCAAGGTCCCTCCCCTACCTCCTTTCTACCCATACCCATCTACTCCTCAGAAAGGTTATGGCCTCTTTCTGTCTAATGAAGTCTGTGTTCATACTGGGTGTAGCTTGAGCATAGGAGACCTCAAAGACTGTAATCCTCTAAAATAAAAATAGAAACATTGATCACATAATTTCAAATTTTAATGGCAAAAAATGTACATTACCATTCTGAACTGTAGGGAAGGGAGCATAGGGAGTAAATATTTTACCAAACCTAGACCAAAAACCTTCTGGGAAAACTCCAAACACTGCATCTCCATGCCTGATCTTAAAATGTTCCTCAGTTCTCCAATATCTTTCAGCTTTGTTGACTGGAACATGTTTCCTTCTTTTATTCTGATTCCACTCCCTCTTAGAAGTTTTCCTCAGCAGATATCCCACAGTTCTGGCATCTGCAACATCTTGGAGTTCTCAAGGCACTCCAGGCCATACCTTCACAGCATCATGCCATATCCTCTCTAGGCCTCCATTCATGGACACTCCTGCCACATGCTTGTCATCAGCAGCTTTCCTTAGTCAATGAGGAAGAGTCTATAACCTCTTTCTTCTATCTTTATCTCTAAAACGAGAACCACATGATTAAAGCTCCCGAATTTTGCAGATCGTTGGGTCTGGATCATGGCCCACTCATTCAATTACAGTTTCAGTGGGCATCTGGTTTTGTTGGTTTTCTAGACTGCCCAACCTTGGGTGTCATGAAACTTGTTCTGTAGACCAGTTTGAGCTCAAACTCAAAGATCCACCTTTTCCTCCCCTCTCAGTGCTGGGATTAAAGGTGTGCACCAACACACCTGGCTCTAGAGTTTCTTTAATTACTTTTCACAAGTTGGAAATTTTGGAATTTTTCCCCGGGGGAACCACTCCCTTTATTCCATTTCTTTATCTGTTTATCTCTTTGAACAGCAGATTTAGCTCCATTCCACTTTCTGGTGCTCCTTTTTCATCAAATTGCACACTTTGTAATTTTCCTTGTTCCATTTGCTATTTTTCTTTGTCGAACTGTATAAGAGTGACCACTATTAACCACACAACAGAGTCAATACAGGGGTGTTTGGAAATTTACACTACCAATGGAATTAATCCAAATCTCTACATTTTAGCTTCCTGAAGACTCTTTGGACAGGACTGAAAAGCAACTGTATTCTTAACCAAAATATCACAAAAAATATCTAGGCCACTTATTAATATTCTTCTCCTCAGAAACCTTTTGAGCCATGCTTCCACAGTTTACAACCCTCAGAAACACTGTCTTTCATGCGTCTACTAGTATGACCCATTAAGCAGTGCATAAAGCATTATATTGCTTTCCTAACCCAAACTCCCAATGTCTAAATTCCTCTAAAAAAAAAGAAGCATGACCAGGACTATCACAAAAATATTAACAACTTTTATCTTGATGTTTCTCTTTCCATGAAGAGACACCATGACCATGGTAGCGTCTATAAAGGCAAACATTTAGTTGGCATGGCTTACATTTTCAGATGTTTAGTCCATTCACAACATGATGGGAAATGGCAGAGTGCTGGAGAAAGAGTTGAGAGTTCTAGAGATTGATCTGCAGGCAGGAGAGAGATTCTGTGTCCACACTGAAAGTAGCTTTAGCGTTTGAAACCTTACAGTCATCTCCCACAATTGTAGACAGAGTTTTTCTATCCCAGTAACTCAAATAAACAGAAGAGGTTTAATATTAATTGTAAATTCTCTGCTGATAGCTCAGGCTTGTTGCTAGCTAACTCTTATAACTTATATTAACCCATTTTTATTGATCTATGTCATGCTATGTGACTGGTGGCTTTACCTGTCCTCCAGTCCATCTTTCTATCTGTATCTCTTGGAGATAAATCTCTGGCCAGTAGTAATCTCTAGTTTTGTCATTGATAAAGCTTGCAATAGGAGGAGATATGCTAGAGACTGATGTAGTTATTATAGGGAAAAGTATCTCCTGCTGGCTGGCTGCCTGCCACTGAACAGGCTTCAGGTGCATCATACATAGTCTGAGTGAATTGTTGAGTCTAAGTTTCAAAAACCTCAAATATCTACATGTGGTCTGCTACTCACAGGAGTTAGCAGGAAAAGGTAGAATAAGAAAAGGTATAGAATAACCCAGTGGGGACAGATTTCTGTCTCAGCAGATATATGAGTCCTTAGTATGCTGACAAGAGGCAAGTTATTTGACCTTAGTTTCTTCTGAAGTTGAAGGGAACAAGGTCCTGTTAGGGTTCAAATGTAAAAAAAAAAACAGGGTTATTTTGGGATGATGACATAAAGGTCTTGAGATGGTGAAGGTCATTTCAGTATTTCAGTTAGGGAAACCATAGAGCTTAGCAGTGGTTGGGGTAGTAAAGTTGACCCAGAAGTGTCCATTTCATTTAGGAGAAGGAAGGAATTGTGACCTGAAGGACAGAGTAGAATAAAGTCCCCAATGTTAATTGAGGAAGGAAGGAGGTCAGGATGAGGTTGAGGCAGGCAGTGGTAGGTAAAATTCTGGAGGAGAGTATGACATAACAAGGAACAAAGAAAGTGGTTGGGGAGTGGTGATGGCTGAGACTTGAGACCACGAGGAAGAATCAACCATCTATATATGAGCTCTAAATGAGATATATAAAGATGTTTCTTTGTGTGGGCCCTCAGTCAAAGGAGAGTCAAAGGTAGGAGTTTTATCCAATCTACTGGGGTTCTTTAGAGACCTTGATAAGAATGTTTTTGAGATCGTGATTGACCTTGCCTGAGGACTGGGGATAATAAGGAATATGGAAACGTTGTGTGTGATGTTGTCAGTTTTAGATAACATTTGAGAGATTTGAGAAGTAAACTAAGGCCCTTTATCTGATTGAAAGGAGGCTGGAATGGTGGATGTCTCCTATAAAAGGAGTGGAGATTTTGTCTGTAACCTGTATCCTAAGAATCTCTCTACCAAAACTAAAAGGTGTTTGAAACATCTAATGATGGGAATATGGGTGAAATCAAGATGCTAGTCCATCACTGGTTGGTGAATGGAGAAATAGAAAGATTCTTATGCCTGGAGGGTGTATTAGAAGTTTGACAAAATTTATAAGAAGCACTGATAGCCTTTATAAAAGATAGATCATTAGGGGTAGGCTGTAAATAGATTTTTATAAAACGAGATGAAGTCTGGCTATTAAGTTAAATGAGCTTGCACAGATAGTCTAGAATTTGTCAAGTGTCTTGGGTTGAGACTATAGATGTAGGCTACAAAGTGAGGAGGTCTTGTGGCATGTGAGAGGTCCATGCCTTCAGGAGCCATGGTTCTAGTCACATTGGTGGCTTTGTTATTTACTTTGGAGATAATGGGATTGCCTGCTTGGTACAATAAGCAGTGGGCAATTCCTGTGGCCATGGGAAGATGAGAACGCTCTAGCAGGGCCATAATTTGGTCTGAGTTGGTTATTGATCCTCCCTGTGGTGATAGTGGTCCACACACCCTCCAGACAACTGTGTAAGACAAGAGAATGTGCAAGTATATTTGTAGTGCTAAAAAGGTATAGGGGTTGCACCTTCACTAATTTGAAAGGCATAGGTAAGATCCAGTAGTTAGGCCTGTTGGATTTTGGATACAGCTAGAAGGGCCTGTACCTCAACCACCTTGGTGTTTGAAAAAATAGTGCATTTTCCTTAAAGATTCTGTTATGTAGGAAGGAAGTGACATCTGAGTATGAAGTGCAGGTAGTCTGAAGTAGTACATGTACTATGGGGGATGAGGTAGAAGCTCCTCTAGGGTTTCAAGACAAGAGTGATGTAGGGAGTATCCCAGGAATGCTCCAAGAAGGAGATTTGAATTGTTGAAGGCTAGACATGGCTGAAAGGTGAGTGGGATGTACTCTATCAATGCTACCTGAAGAGAGAGAGAAAGATGTTGGAAAGGGGATCGTGTTTGGAGACCCTTGTAGGTTAGGAGATGGTATGAGTGGAGAGAAGAGAAGACAGTAGCAGGTGACTCAAAGGCTAACGTCTTTGATTCACACATTAAAAGACTGGTTGAAACCAGAGCATGCATGCAAGGTGCCCATTCTTGGATATTATGATCTTTAAAATANATATATATATACACACACACAGGAGCTAAGGATGGTCCAGTGAGGCACCCAGAGATCCAAGGGAATATTCCTCCTTCTTTTGAAATGGAAAGAGAAAGTGTGAATAAAATCTGGAAGGCATAGGGATGGGGCCTACTGAAGCTTATGAAAGGGCTTAATGGGTGCAAGGAGTGTTTCATGTGACACGACAAAGATTGCTTTATACATGGTAAAAAATGAGAGAAACAGGGGTTCCAGGAGCATTAAAAGTCAGTCATCCCTAGGAAGGATAGAATTTTATCTTATTGATGGGGAATGTGAGTGACTATATTATGTGTTTTCTATCTAGGGTAATGGCCTTGTGAGCTGGATGAATAGCTAGTCCTAGGTAAATAACCCAAGGGTTGGACAACTGGACCTTAGAAGGTAAGGCCCTATATCCTCAGCCAAACAGGAAGCTTGGTAGATTAGAGGTGTCAGCATGCATAACTTATTGACAGTGGTTTCTTCTATCCCACATGGTCTCATAGCCAGTCAGTCCCAAAGAAATACACAGAGGCCTACATTAATTATAAAATGGTTGACCTATTAGCTCAGGCTTTCTTTTTAACTAACTCCTGAATCTTTCATTAACCTATAATTCTTATCTGTGTTAGCCATGTGGCTAAGGTCTTTTTTTGGCTTATCCCTGTAGGTGTGGATTTGGGATTTATGTTAGGCACCAGACGATGATGGAAGTTACAAAATAATCGCACAATAGCTCAGAATTGCATATAATAAACAGTTGCTTATTTAGGAGTAGACTTACAGATCATAGTCCTCTGTACAAATGGGGAACAGGAACTGAATCCAGAAGCTGAGAGAGAGAGAGCATGTGTTTACATCGGCATGTATGCTATAAGAGGCCATACTTCTTATACTATATTGCTACAGCACTGACTAATTTGTAGGGTTGAACTACAGAGGAGAAGATCATCTATGAATTTTATCAACTTGGATTTAGGAAGAGACAAAGAATATAAGTCAGAGACCAATGCCTGGCCAAATCAATATAGGCTGGGCTGGAACCCATGGGGTAGGATTGACCTGGTGGGTTTAGTATAAAATTGGGTATCTGTGTCACTCTTGATAAAGGCAAAGATATTTTGTGACTGGAAATCAAGGGGAGTGGCAAAGAAGCCATCCTTGAGATCTAGGGCAGAAAAATGAGAGCTTGTGAGGAATGGTAGAAAGGAGAACATGGCGATGGGTACTATAAAGTGAAAAGAACCATTGAAAGTTTATTTAATAAGTCAGAGATCGTGAACAAAATGGTAGGTTCTGTTCACCACAGGTGAGGGTGAACCAACCCTGAGTCATGTATGGAAGGGAGTTGACTCTGCCCACTTGTTTGAGGCAGATGTCTCTAGTGGCCCATACTAACCAGTTCAGCTACCACCCAAGCCTAGAGCTGAGCCTTGGGTTGGTCTACCCCACCATCGATACCAACTATGACCTGCTGGAGCATGCAAAGGGACTAGTCCTGTGGAACAATTCCAAGAGGATCTCCAAGACTCAGGGCAGCCACAGGATATCCCAAGGGAGTTCTGGTGAGGATCCAGTGATGATGGTGTACCAGAAACCTGAGGCCTTGAACCAGCTGAGTGACTCGCTGCAATGAACATTTGCAGTACAGATGTTAGGACAAAATGTGTACTATATGACCCAGTGAGGGCCCCAATGCCACCAGTATGAAGATGTGTTGGAAAGACAGGAAAGAAGAAGCAAAGAGATTATTTTTTGTTGTTATTTCATTTTATTCTTATTTTTGTTTACTTGCTTGCCTTATTTTGTCTTCTTCTTAGGGGAAGTGCTGCAGGGGTGAGGGGAGGATATAGGGGGACCAGGTTGTAAGCAAAATTGGGGTGCGTGATGTGAAACTTCCAAAGAATCAATGAAGAAGTTAAATTTTTAAAAATGATACAACAGAGTGATGGGTTTAAGTGAGGTTGGTAAGGTTGTCCCCTTACCTATGCAAACATTAGGGGAATGAAGAGAGGTGGATCCCCCAAACTTCATCAAACTGGAGTAAGTGGCCCTTGATATCATGATGACTACCTATGACTCCCTGTTGGAGATGGTATTTGTTGGGCCAAGGGAGCAGTGACCCCCATAGCCTTCCATGGCCAGACCTAGGAGGTTATTTGAATGACAATCTAGGTCTAATGTCTCCATGGCATGAGGGAGAAGGGGGAAGTGAACAGTCCAATATTCCATTTGATCCACTTTGGGTATGATCAGTGGCTTTTGTGATGGTTGGTCCAGTGATCCTCCTGACAACATTTGAAACAGGGATCTAGAGGTTCTTGTGCATTTAGAAGAGAGGTGGCAGTTGCTATGGCCAGCTGAAAGGCCTTAGCCAAAATCAAGCATTTTTGTTTGGTGGCTTTTTTTCTCTCTTTAACAGCCACTACTGACACTTCCTGTGGAGTGAGAGATCCACTTTCTAGGCATTTAAGTTTAGTCCTAATGTCATAAAAACTCTGGTAGAAGAAATAGGTCCTATCTTGGGCCTCAGTATCGAGATTTATATATAGCAGGAGAGCATTTGTAAGGCAGTTCAGGCTCTGAAATGTTTTTTCAGTTTTGTCATGGATTACGTCTTGGGTTTTTTTTTTCATAACTTACTGCTTTTAGGGCATGCTTTCAGAGACCATCCAAGGATCTGGTTATAAACTGATCTCTGACTTAAACACTGGTTGGGATATTGTAGCCTCATCTGGGATCCCAGTCAGTGACCACCTTAGCCCCAACTGTGTGGCTAGTGTTAATTTGATTAGTTTTGTCTGTATGTACCCTGGCCTATTCCCTTATTTGCCTGTGCTCCTTAGAGAGAAGGTTGTTGGTGAGAAACACATAAATGTCATGGAAGGTGAGGAGGTAAGATTGGGTACTATACTGGAATTCTTTTAATGGTGGAGAAATTAGAAGTATAGGGGTTCATTCTTTTCTCTCTGACAGAGTTCACTTAGTGTAAAAGGGATAAGTACTTTAACTAAGCCATCCACCCTGGTGACTTCCTACAAAGGCCAGGTTAGGAGTGGTAGAGGGAGATAGAGAATGTTCCATGATGGAGCAGGAACCAGCAGTGAGAGAACTAAGGACTATTTGTGAACTGAAAGTAGACACCATGGAGATGCCAGCATGAAATTCAACTCTGTCCTAGGAGCAGCTAGAGAAGTCATCATTATGGCTCTTAGTTATTTGAAACTGTGCTGTGGGAGAAATGCAGAAGAGTTTGAAAGTGCAGGCTAAGGAAGCCAGGGTACTGTCAACTTGGCTTGGTAGTCACGTTTTCTGAGTTTGAAGACAGGATGCAGGTGGTGCTGAGTTGATTAAGAAAAGTAGCTGAACACAAAGGAGAGAGAACTAGCTTGTAATGTTTTCTGCTTTAGTTCCAGATTCCTTGTTTTTGATTGATTTCTTGCCCTCGCTTTTTTCAGTGATGGACTGTGATGTGAAAGTGTAAGTCCAAATAGGCCCTTTCCTCTCTAAGTTTCATTGGTCAGTGTTTTATCACTGCATCAAAGAATCAAGCATATTATTAGAAATTGGTATCAAGACTGTACAATGTGCATGATGGACATGAATGTGTCCTGTTCTGGGAAGATTATGGAAGTATTTAGAACTTTGGGCTGTGTTGTGGTATGAATAAGGAATTGCCCTTATAGTCTCAGGCATTTAAACACTTAGCACTCAATAGGTGATGGTGTTTGGGGATTTAGATGGTTCAGTCTTATTGGAAGAAGTATGTCAATAGACTGGAGAGACGATTCAGTGGTTAAGACTATTGCCTGCTCTTCCAAAGGTCCTGAGTTCAATTTCCAGTAATAACATGGTGGCTCACAGCCATCTGTAATGAGAGTTAGAGGAAGAGACCTGGTCAGTTGTCCTCATCAACTTAGATGTTGAAACACAATATAGACAAGTTCAATAAAACCGCCATATACAGGCTACCCAAGCATGCTTTAGCATTGCCAGGGTATAATTTTTTTTTAAATTTCCTGCCAATGGGCATGGGATCTAGAAATTAAAATGTGCACTCTCAGCTTTCTGCTTCTGTTGCCTTGCCTCCTGTCATGTCATCAAGGCCATTATGGACTCCAACATTCAACCCTTTCTTCTATACGTTGCCTTAGTCAAGGTGTTTTGGTGTACGAGGGTCTTCTTTCTATGTGCTCCTTTCATTTGTTGGATAAAGAAAACTGCCTTGGCCTTTTGAAAGGGAAGAAATTAGATAGGTGAAGTAGACTGAACAGAATGCTGGGAGAAAGAAAGCAGAGTCAGGCAGACACCATGCTTTTCCCGCCTGAGACGGATGTAGGTTAGACTCTTGCCAGTAAGCCACAATCACATAGTGATACACAGATTTAATAGAAATGGGTTAATCAAAATGTGAGAGTTAGCCAAGAAGAGGCTAGATATAATGGGCCAGGCAGCAATCTAATTAATACAATTTCTGTGTGGTTATTTCGAGGGTTAAGCTAGCTGGGTGGTGGGATGCAGCCCACTGTTCCTCATTACTACAGTGTTTTATCATAGCAAAAGAATAGTAATTAATATAAGCTGAAAAGCTATAGCATTCTCAGAACTTCAAGGCTGCTCTATGGTAGCTTAGAAGTATCCTGAAAGGCATGCAGATATGAATGCCTGTGGAATTTCAGAGGGAAGATTGAGAGTCTTTCAAAGACTCTATTGGGGACTGTTCATGCAGTATATTTGAATTAATGATCTGTAGAATTGCAACTTCCTATGCTTTATAGGAACCATTGATGAAAGTTAACTGGGCCTGAAAAAGTATCTATGATAGATAATCATTGAGAAAAAACTTCATAGGAGATATTTCCTTAGCTCAACACAGAGAAGCTTCAGTATGGATTGGCCAAGACTGCATATCAAGCTGGTATCAGACTTGAAAATATGTAGGAGGAGCTCAAGTGGTATTGGTTTTGAAGGTATTTGAAAGGATTATCGTGATTAGCTAAAGGGTGGCACCATGTGTCAAGGTTGAAGTTCCTAAAGAGAGTCAGGGAGACTTCACTTTTGAAAGTGAAGTCTCAAATGAAGTGAAACTTCAGGATGGAAGTGGCTATAGCTAGAGAAACTGAGGCATGACTCCACGTTGCGTGGTCAGCATCCCTGAAGGTCAGCTAGGAGAGGGAATTAGTGAAGGTTTAGCAACAGTAGAAGTGGAGTCCTACCAATGTTGTAATTGGTTGTTCTGGGATGACCACCAAACAGTCACAGACATGGAATTTAATCACCCTGAGCTTCTAGACAACCTGTATAGGCCATGGGTTCCCGCTAGAGCTGAAGTAGAGTTTATCAAGTCCTCAGAGCCCAGAACATTTTGAATGAGGACAGGACGTCAGCTACTAGGCTTTTTATCCTGTTGGGTTTTAGTTTTGATTTGATCTTATGATTGCAGCTTCTTCTCCCCTCTTGGATAAAAAAAGGTGTATTATTTGCATCTGATATTCAGCAATATGCAGTAAAGTCTTTGATTTTTAAAGTTTGAAAAATGTAAAGTCTTTGGTCAGTGTTTTATCACTGCAACAGAGAAATAAATAGAAGAACCTTGAATACACTTCAACAGCCTGAGCCAGAGGATAACTTTCCCAATATTCTCTGTAGATAAAGGCCTAGGTTTGTAGGACTTTAAGGATATTTTGAGGCCATTTCCAAGTGCTTTAGTGCTTCCCCCTCCCTCTCTGGGAATACATGCATGTACTGAAATGTTGAAAACTTTCCATCTCCTATGACCTTGTGGATATTCTCCAAATAGAGCTCCATTTCTGGAATTGGGACAAGATAACCCACAGATGCTCACCAATTTCTTGACTCAGTCCCTGGAAAGGAGTCAGAATGACCCCCAGATGGTCCCTGTTGCCTCACCTGATCTGGTAACTGATCTCCAGCCATGGCTAAGACCTCTTGTTGTTAGAAGCCCCCTGAATAAGTCAATCCTAATAATAAGAAAACTGCCCCCAAGTCTCCCCCCTTGTTTCTATGGCTTTTTGCTTTTAAAATGGCTTGCAACAGGCATTCGGGGTTCTTGGCATTGAATGCTAAGAGACCACACTGCAGTAGAATTAAATCCTCTTGCTTTTACATCAATTGAGGTGTGAGAGTGTGTTCTTGGGGTGACCCTTCCTCGGTAGTAGGACTCTTAGGGTTCAACAGGTTCAAAATGCAATTGAAGTCTGTCACCTTTTCAACCTCTGGGTCCTCTAATATATAGACAAGTACTTGTAGTGATATTTTGTTTGTTTTTTTTTTTAACAAATAAAAGCTTGCCTGAAACTCAGAATGAAGAGGAAAACCATTGGCTGCTAGGACATGGTAGCACAAATCTTTAATCCTTGAGTTTGGGAGATAGAGGTAGAGGGATATTTGAGTTCAAGGCCACCCAGGGCTAAACTAGATTGATCTAGTCTTAAAGAGAAACAGAGCCAGGCTGTTTAGACTTATATCTTAATCCCAGCACATGGGAGTCACATGCCTTTAATCCCAGCACTAAGGAGGTTGAGACAGGAAGAGGTTTGGCTGGATGGGTAGAGAAATATAAGGCAGGAGGAGACAAGTTGCAGTCTAATCATGCAGTCTGAGGTCAGGATCGTCCTTTTGGTCTGAGGATTTGGTAGAGGTCATAAGTATCTCTAGCGCCTGGCTGCTCTGCCTATATGATCTTTCAGCTTCCACTCACTAATATCTGACTTCTAGTTTTTATTAAGAACAATTAGAATTCATGTTACATGTATCTTTGTCTTGCTTTCCCATGGTGCAGAAACAAGTTGGCATATTCTAATATTTCCCTTTTCTTTAAAGCTTATGAAGTGATAGAAAAAGCATAGCATTAAAACAATTTGTGGGAGGTCTGGAACAATGCCTCATTGGTCAAGAATACTTGCTATTCTAGAAGTGGAACCAGATTCAGTTCCTAGCATCCACATGGGGACTCTGCTTGCTGTAACTCCAGTTCTGTGAAATTCAATAACCTTTTCTTGCCTCCCTGGGTACCAGGAACATCTGTAATGTACACACATATGTGCAGGCAAAATACCCATTCAGTTAAAATAACAAGAATAATATCATTAATTCTTAAAAAATAGGGTGCCCTTAGGGAGAGAGAATTTACTTGAAAATAAATAAAAGGAAAAGGCTGGAATCTTCTGTAAGAATCAATGGGTAAGAATAACTAAAGAGTAAATGGAAAGCATTTGTTCAACTATGTTCATAGCAGCATTATTCGTAATAGCCAGAACCTTGAAACAACCTAGATGCCCCTCAATGGAAGAATGTATAAAGAAAGCATGGAATATATACGCATTAGAGTACTACTCAGCGGTAAAAAACAATGACATCTT
>LOEQ01006598.1:109522-124262 GCA_001685075.1 Bramus lutescens | reverse complement strand
AGCCATTTTAGGCTTGGCAAGAGACTTGACTCTAGAGGGGTTCCCAGGTGTCCAAGGAGATGACACTAGGAATCTATTCAGAGAAAATAAACAGTTTACTAAGTCAAAATGCAACTGAAAGTAGAAAAATCAAGTGTAAATGGCAGGGTCTACATTCCCCACAAAAGTAAGCCAAGAGTCTTGACTTAGAAGAGAGACTAGAAACCCAGAGATGGAAGAGCTTCATTTAAAGACAGTGACAGAGAGCACTGCAGTCTTCATAGTAGCTTGAGCACTGTCCATCAGTTACCCATGAAGTATGAAGTGGCCAGAAGATGAGCTTTCTGGAACAGACCTGTTCCTTAAGAATTCCCAAACAGGAAAGGAGCAGAGGCAATGTCCATTCCTTCTCTACTTCCTCTTCCTCCTCGTCTTTCTCCTCCTTCTGCAATGCCTTGTCACCTCATTATTCACCACACAGTCTTACTAACCACTCCTTGTCCCATCAGAGTACTGTATCATATTGGAACACCATGATCCTAGATTTCCTTAGAGAACTCTAGTGTCATTACTAAAAACCATGACCTTAGTTTCCCATGCAGAGTCCTAGGCAACAGCTAAAGAAACACCTTGTTGCCAATTTTTTTATTTTATATACTTTATTATAAATATTTTTAAAAGATATTTACATACCAATCCTAGTTTTTACTCCCTCCCCTCCCCTCATTCCTTCTCCCCACACTCCATCTCTCATCCACTCCTTAGATAGTGAGGCACACTGCTTTGGGGAAGGACCAAGGGACTCCCTACTATATCTAGGCTGAGCAAGGTATCCCTACAAAGAGAATGGGTTCCAAAAAGCCAGTACAAGTAGTAGGGATAAATCCTGGTCCCAGTGCCAGTGGCCCCGCAGTCTGCCCCAGGCATAGAACTGTCATCCACATTCCGAGAGTGTAGTTTGGTACTATGCTGGTTCCTTCCCTGTTTGGCCAGAGTTAGTGAGCTCCCATTAGCTCAGGTGAACTGTTTCAGTGGATATCCCTATCATGGTCTTGACCAGTTTGCTAATATTCCTACTCTTCGACTAGACTTTAGGAGCTCAGTCCGGTGCTCCACTGTGGCTCTCAGCCTCTGTGCGGGAGAATTTTCTGTATTCTGTCGGTCATGTTTCAAACAAATGCTGATTGGCCAGACAGGAAGTATAGGCAGAAAAACCAGATAGGAAATAGAAATGATGCAATGAGAACAGGAGAATTCTGGGAAGGAGGAAGTTGATTACTCCCAGTCCTGCGCAGATTACTGAGGAAGCAGGATGTGACCTGCCAGCTGAAAAATGTACCAAGCCATATGGCAGAAATCGACCAGAATAATGGGTTAATATAAGCTACAAGAGCTAATAAGTACCCTGAGCTAATAGGCCAATCAGCTTTATAATTTATAGAGATTATGTGTGTGATTTTCTTTGAGGTATGCCAGCTGTGGGGAACTGGGCAGGAGAGAAAACCCCAACCAGCAGCCCTTCATGTTACACCTTTGTTTCCATCTGTTGTTGGACAAAGGTTCTATGGTGATATTTAAGATAGTCATTAATCTGATTACAGGGCAAGACCAGTTCTGGCACCCTCTCCACCACACCCAGGGTATTATCTGGGGTCATTCTTGTTGATTCCTAGGAACTTCTCTAATACCAGGTTTCTTGCTAGCTCATAATGACTCCCTCAATCAAGATCTCTTTCTCTGCTCTCAGTCTTCGTACTCCCCACATCCTTACTGTCCATTTCCTGTATTTCTCCTCCTCCTCCTTTTGTCCCCTCCTCCTCCCCTTCTGCCCTCCCTTCTCCTCCCACCCCCATGCTCTTAAGATCTTGTCTGTTTCCCTTTCTCAGAGGGATTATATATGTTACTCTTAGGGTTCTCCTTGCTACTTAGTTTCTCTGGGGTTGTGGACTATAGGCTCATTATCCTTTGCTTTACAGCTAGTATCCACTAATAAGTGAGTACATACCATACTCCTCTTTCTGGATCTGGGTTAATACACTCAGGTTGTTTTTTTTTTCTAGTTCCATCCATTTGTATGTTAATTTCAAGAAGTCATTGTTTTTGTTGTTTTGTTTTATTTTGTTTTTACCACTGAGTAGTGCTCCATTGTGTAAATGTTTTACATTTTCTTTTTTCATTCTTCAGTTGAGGGGTATCTAGGTTATTTCCAAGTTCTGGCTATTACAAATAATACTATTATGAACATAGCTGAACAAATGTCCTTGTAATATGATTGAGCATCCTTTGGGAATATGCACAATAGTTGTATTGCTGGGTCCTGATTCTTCTATGAGAATGACTGAGCCAGTAGGAAAGCCTTCCTAAGCAGAGTAGCTTGAGAATGGATTTAGAAAAGACTCATGGCACAACATGTTCTCTAGAACTATATGTATCCAGAGTCTGGAGCTGTAACAACCTGAGACTACCTGTACTAATTTAATTTTTTTCTCTATGTAAGCTCAATTAACATGAAATTTTGAGCTGGAAAAACAAGGCAGCATCCATAAGGGGACACTCAGGAAGAGCTCCTCCTTCCTGACATGTTGAATATGAGAGAAAATTGAATGGGACAGGAGCAGAAAAGCCTACTTGTGTTTTTTATAATCTCATCAATATGATGTTGTTAGACTCTTAGCTTTGACAGGCACTAAAATAGAAAATAAAGGGCATGAGAGAGATGGAAAGTGGATTTACTGGAGAATGTGCACAACCCTAGTTCTTATTGTCTCTACCAAAAGGATCAGAAGAAGAGATCATTTAGTGCCTGCATTTGACTCTCACAGGCTATGTTAACCTGAGCAGTCTGTGTTTGCTAGAAAATGTGTAGCCAGTCACTGCAATTGGCAGGAGCCTTGACAGAATTAGTTAACAATTCTCTGTCAATGAGTCCTTCCTTGAAGAAATCTCATTACTCTAGCCACGATACTATTTTATCAAAAAATAACTGAAGCAAATTTTGAACCTTAAAAGGATATGTTTAAATGAATGTAGAAACATGAACATTTAAAAAGGAGTGTGGAATTGAAAAATATTTCTTGTCTATATTTTGGCTTTTAGTCTGAATTACATGACATATATATATATATATATATATATATATGTATGTATATGTATATGGATAGATACATAGATACCTACATAGATGGATTATAGCTACATAGATGGATAGATGATACATAGATAGATAGATAGATGATAAGTAGACAGGTAATAGTAGACATTTTTACTATAAAAATCAAGTGTATGTATGGTTTTAAATATCAATTCATATAAAAAGACTTATAAAGCATAGGATAACAATCGCTTTAAAACATTATTTCCTTTTGTTATTTTCACCTGTGTGTGTGGTGTGCATTGTGTTTATTCATGTTTGCATGTGTATGGTAGGTGGAGACCTAAGGTTGGGTGTCAGGGATCATCCTCCATAACTGTGTCACATTATTTGAGGCATGGTCTCTCAGTCACAGGTATTTCCAGTCTATCTCACCAGCTTGCTTTCAGGATACCCCTTCTTGGCCTTTTGCAAAGAGAACTTTTGTTAAGTTCTGTGGATTCAAATGTTGGTTCCCATGCTCTCACCACAAGTACTATAATCACTAAGCAGTCCTCCCAGTCCTCAAACACTCCTTTTAGTATGGGGAAAGAATGAATAGTCGAAGGTGATTTATCACAACACCATCTGCCATTATTTGTTTATTTGTTTCATAGTCCTTTGTAAAAAACAAAGTAGCTCTTCCATTTAGATCTATATCTTTGGAAATGATAACCTGAAGCAAATATCTCCTCAGAATTATCAGTTACTGGAGAAAGCAAAACCTTCCTATAAATTGTTTTTTGGCACTTCTTGCTAAATCACCTTTACAAACAACCCCCCAAGAGTCTTAAATTTTGCTGAAACATTGTCAAATTTCGAATTTGCCAACCTGCTTCATAGGATTCTGGTTAGAGAATATTTGGAACGAGGTGAAACTACTCAGATAAACACACTTGCTAAAGGCAGGCAGGCCTGGGGCCAGCCTCCTTGAGAAATTGAACTCTGGGTTGAATTCATTGTCTTCAACTCATTTGCCACCTGCAGAATTTTATGGTGTAGCACAGGGATATTCGTGAGCCAACTTCCTGCACTGGGCACTTGCTGCCTATAGCAAAGTCTTCCAGGGTCTTTGGGAAATGAAGCAATATCTCCAAAGTTTTCAAATCATGTCAACGAGGTCCTGGCTCTGAAAGAGAACTATAACTTTCTCTTCTTGGGTGTTAGAAAAGCTAGAATTGAGGGTTTGTTCTTCAGCTTGTTATGATGAGCAAAAGAAGTGTTTTCATTATGAAAGCAAGAATCTCTGACTTGGGTCCCCAATAGGAAAATGAGGAAGTTGTATTTCATGTAAATTATGTTACCATTTCCTTATCAATAAGTCTTTAGGTAAATTTTCATAAAATTTATTTATTTTTATTCTTTAATTTAGCACACTTAAGTGATGAGTATATATATATATACACACACACACGTCATTTTATATTGTTCTTGTAGGTCGCTCCCTCAATGTTCATTCTTCTACTTTGTGTCAAGGGAATTCCAATTCCTTTTATCTTCTCCCCTTCCTTAGCATCTCTGTGCCTTCCTTGTATCACTTTCTAGTTTTATGACTACAGACACACCCAAATACCCAAACACACATATTCATTCATGGCAAGACTTCAAGTTACTTAAGGTTTGGGTTAGTGTAGTAAAAGTTTTTTCACTGCTGTTGTGTAAAGCACTATGGTAGGTATTTGAAAGCAAAATACAACATAGCCATTGGCCTAAAGACGTCAAATGGTTGAAATCAGCTTTAGTTACTTTTGGAAGGACATTTTGCACGCAGCACTGTCAATAGGTAACTCTTTCGTGGAAGCATTAGTAGCCACAGTTAAACCTCATATATTCTATAATCAGCTTTCTACTTCTTCCCTCATGGATCAGAAAGACATAGGACACGGAGTGGGGAAGTTAAGATGTAATAAGGTTATATAAAGAATAACTGTCCCTGTGTTACTCTTTGTTAATGGCTAGAAGCAATTGTCTGTGTGAAACTTTCCTGGTCTTTGAAACCTCACAAGCTTCAATGAAAATCAGTAGCTTCCAGATGGAATATTTGACTTGATTTTGAAAAAAAAGTTCAATTATGTTTCCAGCTAATGGAGATGCTGTGTCATCAGCTGCCCTTGCAAGCACATCCCAGCAGATAACTTCCTGGCTAAATTCACTTGAGATGTAGGATCACTGGGGAAGCATGGTATCAGTCACAAACTTCTTTGCTTGGCTTGATCCCATTCTGAAGTGTGGCCAGTAGTTGACTCGTTGATAACTCATCCAGGGTTAGTCTCTGCCTGGTAAATTTGTGCGTTTCTGATTTTAGCATCACAAATGGCTTTGCTTCTTGTTTGAAGCCACCATGGCAAAGCATACACCCTCTCTTGAGTGTGTATGCCTGGCTGTGCCCTATAATACAAACAATTCTCCTGGCAGATCCTAACCATTTAGTAGGAGGTAATATCTCTTCCAAACTTCTTGACTCATCCTTGAAAGTATTTTCTACAGACTATTAGGGTCCTGAGATTTAAGACAAAACAAAACAAAAAGCAGAGACAACAGATAATGCACAACAGACATATCTACTCTAGTTCTCAGCACCTTGAATAAGGAAGTTAAGGAAGTGAATGAGTTTGAATAAGGAAGTTAAGGAAGTGAATGAGTTTGAATAAGGAAGTTGAAGAAGTAAATGAGTTTCCAGACTCAAGTCCTAGTTCAGCCTCCTAGTAACTCTGACCATAAGCAAGGTAGTGAATCTTTTCTCTAGTGTGCAGTGTATTGAGTTTTCTTATCACACCTATCTGGATAACATTTGTGTTTAATGGCTTTTCCCTGAAATGTCATCTCAGCCCAGCTCCCCCACCTGTGCCATGCCACTCTTGGGAACCTTCACTCCAGTCTCATGCCACACTTGCACTCAGTCTGTCTTCTGCTTCCTCTGCACACCTGTCCCTCCTCCCATTGTCTCCTATCTACATTTATAGTTCACACTCACTTTCACACTCACTTGTACACACCTACACACATTAAAAGTTAAGATCTGCTCTGGCATCCTTTAATATTTCTGTTTTAGTTTGCTTTCTATAGTTGTGAAAACAGCATGAACATAAGGAGGAAAGGGTTTATTTGACTTTTGTGTCCAGGTCACAGTGCAGGCCTGACCAAAGTTAGCACAGGAGTGCAAGCAGGAACTGAAGCAGAACCCATGGAGCACTGAGGTTTCCCAGCTTCCTCCAGGGCTGGCTCTTTGACTTACACTCATCTAGCTTTTTCTTCCTTTCCTTCTTATTTTATTATAGAGATTATAATATAATTGCATCACTTATCCCTTCCTTTCCTTTCCTCTACATCACCCCATGATCCATGTATATTCCCTTTCAAATGCATGACCTTTTTTCATCCCCTCTTGTTGCATGCTTATATGTGTGTGTATACATGTAAAACTTGTCGAGTCTGTATAATGTTGCTTTTATGTATGTCTTTGGAGCTGACCATTTGCAATTGGATAACCAATTGGTGTGTTTTTCCCTAGAAAGATTTTCTTCTCTCACTCTCAGCATTTCTTAGTGGCTTGTAGTTCTTTCTGTAGGGTTAAGGCTTTCCTTCTCCACCTTGGCATGCTTGTTGTTCTGGTTCAGCTCATGTTTAGCCAGATTGGTGAGGCTTTATGGGTGAAGCCACTACCATTACTAGGAGACACAATTTCATGGCAAACTCACTAAACCTCTGGTTCTTATATTCTCTCTGCCCCCTCTATTGCAATGTTACCTGAGCCTTAGGTATAGGATTTATGTTGTAGATACAGCCATTGAGACTGGGGAATGATGCCCTTCTGTACATGTGTTGCTTTTATTAGTTAATGAATAAATCTGTTTTGGCCAATGGTTTAGCAGAGTAAAACTAGGCAGGAAATCTGAAGAGAGAGAGAGAGAGAGAGAGAGAGAGAGAGAGAGAAAGAAAAGTCAGGCAGAAGCCATGTAGCTGCTGAAAGAGAAAGATGCTGGAACCTTGGAAACTTACCGGTAGGTGTTAGCCTTGTAGTGATACACAGATTAATAGAAATGGGTTAATCTGAGATGTAAGAGCTAGCTAGAAACATGCCTACATTATTGTCCAAATAGTGTTAGAATTAATACAGTTTCTGTGTGATTATTTGGGTTTGGTCATCTGGGAAACAAACAAGCAGTCTCTGTTTATAAATGTTACCAATGTGGGGCATGAACCTATGACCCTGAGATTAAGAGTATTATGCTCTACTGACTGAGAGGGGCCCCAACTTTGTATTTTGGATGGTTGTGGTTTTCTAAAATGATTTTTATATGTTGCAGAGAGAAGTTTCCTTGATAAGAGTTGAGAACTGAACTTATCTGTGAGTATATGGACTAATATTTCAGCCCAGGATTACCTAACTAGTGATGGGCTGCCCATAACGGACGGGGCTCTCCTATATCATTTTGCAATCAAGAGAATGTCTCGGAAGACATGCCCACAGGTCAATCTTATCTGGGAAATTTCTCAGTTTAGATTCCCTCTTCACAGATAATTCTAGGTTTGTGTCAATAAAAGCTATCAGGACCTTTTTCATTGATTGATTTACCTATCTATAAAATAAAGATACAAAGGCCTGCAGTGCAAAATTTGTCAGTGGTTTAATCAAACACTGAGAGCAGTGATGTTTGTCATTTGTTTTGAGATATGTTTAGTGTCACTATGCCCCTACTTCCTCAATATGACACACTGAAAATGTAGATGTAACTTTAATGTACACATGCAGCTTGAGGATTGTTGCTGCTCTCTCACCCTACTTAATCACTCTTGTCTTAGATGGCCCATTGGGTCACAGACCAAACCACTGGGAAGGACCTGACTGCTTCATTCCATTTTTGATGTGACCTTAATGTTATTCTCTGCTGGCCGTTGATTTTCCTATTGCAATTTTATAGACCTTTAGATGGTCTTGCACTAATGACACCAATGTGCTTTAAAATATTGAGAAAGTAAACTCCTGCTCTCTGTGTTCAATGCACACTGTTGCTGAGGGAGGAATTTCAGCCCACTCACTGCCCTTTGATCTCACATTATAGTGATTTGAGTTGCCTGACCAGCTACTCAAGAGCCATCAGGATATCTGAGCTCTGAGTTCCCAGTCATTTACCATGTTTATTGTCACACCACCATCTTCTTCAGAAGACTATAAATACCTCTACAGAGGTCATTATCTTAGACACAGTTCACGTGTTAGTTTCAGACCAAGAAGATCTTGGAGTAAATCACACCTTTTCTGTCCTTCAGAATCTTCCCAGCCAGTTCCATAAGAAAGCACATTTCTGGCATAGTGGGGACTTTTACAATTCTCCGAATTTTCCAATGTAAGCATGCCCTTTGGAAAGGACAAAGAATTATGATTATTAATAGGAAATATGCCTTATCTCATGTTTTCACCACCTCTCTTACAAATAGGCACTGCCATTGCAGATTTACCATGAGCAGGTTCCAAAGCTGGTGACAGCCTCTTTTGGCAAGAGACACTGAATTAGAGATGGAGCATGAGGTTTAAACAGATCCAGTTGTTTCTTATTAAGCATATATGATATCAGATGTGGGTCACCCTTGACCTGTGATATGAACAGGCTATTGTCAGTGGGTGTGTTCAGCAGGGGATTCTAAGCATCCAGCTTGTGTCAGTAACACACTAAGTGTTAAATTCATAATACGTGTAAACCTTACAAGCCATGGCCCATCAAGTAGCACAGTCTTTATCTTGTTTCCTGCCTATCAACTGCAGAACCATAGGATGAATGAGGAATTTAAGGCAACAGACAAATCATGGTGAATACTACAAATGCTACAGGATCTGAAAGAAGAGATGGTATGGCTATCACTTAGTAGGCATTCAAAAAGTGTTGGCTCCCAATACATTTAGATAAACCTAGAGCATCTCATAGGGATGCTAGAAATGCAGAAAATACCACTTTCCATCTACCCAAAGATGCTAACTTGAAGAATTTTGTTAAATGAAAGCTGCTGTTACTATTTCTTTGGTGGTTAAAGGTGGCAAAAACTGTGCCTGAGTCCTAGAGAGATCAGTGCCATCACCAATGGCATACAAAGAAAGTTTATGGGGTGATCTCAGTGCCCTGTGATATAAAATTATTTAGGGTAAAGAGTGAGAAGCCATTCTAGCCAGCATAAGTTGCTTACCTAAATAAAATGCCTGCCCTTAAGACTTTTTTCTGGTCAGGACTCCATCTTAATTTAGGCATGCTTCTATGGAAGCCTTCTGACCTACCTGAGCTATAAACGACTTAGAATCTGCCTGACATCACCAAAATTTACCCTCAGCAGGTGTTTAACCTGTCATTGAAGGAATCAGAGTCCTGTAAATATATGCATCTGACAAATCATTTTATCATATAGGGAGAAGAAACTATGAATGAGCAAAAATGTAATTCCATGTGATGATTTTTTTTTCATAAAACAAATTTCTAAATATTGGCTTATGCTGGAAAGTAAATAGATAAACAGATTTACAATGACCTCAAGGCTTGGATAGAGAGAATAAATAAATTATTGACACATGAGGAGTAGACAATTCTCCATCCACTGTTGAGCTTTTCATTCTTTGTAGAGCAGATGGTCCAAATAAAGCAGCCAAAAATAACAGGTGGGCTTTATTACGTTAGGCCACACAAAACAGTGAATGTCTACAGTGCAAATCATGTTCAAAACAAGCCTGAAAACATCTTCTGAAAATATTTTTCTATAAAAGGTGGAACACCTTTGTTCACTTTAGCTGATACTAAGGGGAGATGGATGTGCATGAGAACACATTTGGGGACAACACAGGAGACCCAGATTGAAGGAAAGCATCTGCTCTTTGTGGAAATGGCTTAGCAGGGCTGTTAAGCCTTGCTCATAGCCTCTGACTGGTATGGATACCATCACCACTCCCGGGGCCAAACAAAGCCTTTGTCTGAGGCATTGTTGCTATCAATCTGGTGATATTGTATACTTTTCTGACTACCATCTGGAAAGCAACTACAAAGAACTCAAATGCCTAGTTCCTCCTTTGATTTTCAAAGACATAACTCCAACTAAAATTCATATTGCAGTCCAATAATATCAAATAATATCACTACAATATTATTCATATTAATTTTATAAGGTTTGTCAAAATATGTCAGTGTAATTCAAGTACAAGAAAGAGCAGAGGTAAGACAGCAACTTACTTGGTCGGAATTTTGAGAAATTTTTCTGTTTGTGCAATTAAATTCATCTAATTACATGCTTATAAGTCTAAAATAAAGTCATGTTTCCTTACCTCTGTTCTCTCACTTTCCCAGGATAGCCAGTGGTAATATTTTAAAGAGGTATTTTCAATATTTCAGAATCTAAATAGATACCTCAGCAGGGAGAGAAAGATGCAAAACGTTAAGTTTGTAATGATTTCAAGAATCTTTTATGTTTTTGAGACATATTTACCTTTCCTGGCTGATTTATATTCATAGGCACTTTTCTGAATACAAACCATTATATCATTATATTAATTAGTCCATAATTATATTTATACAGCATGCTGAATATTGGTTTATATTTTCCTAATATATTGCTTGAATGTTTTATGTTTTTACACATTCTGATGTAAGTGTAAATCTTATGTATACATACACATATGGGATTGTGTCTTCACTTAGAGAGGCTGCTGTACCTTGCTGTAAAAGAATTCCACATAAACCTTAACCCATAGAAAACAATTTCATATCATGCAATGACTCTGAACATGCTTTAGACATGTTCTAGATGATTTGTCTTCATTCAAAGTATGGACATTTATTGCCTACTAATTTTCTAAATTAGACTACCATTAATTCAGTTGTTTGTATACACATTTATGCAACTAGAAGCATCTCTATAGGACTTCTTGTCCAAAAAGACAACAAAGACAAGACTGTTTCAATTTTCATTTTAATATTATTATTAATACTCACTTACAAAAGCTTTAAATTTCTTCTGATTCACTAATTCTCTACTATTTTTAATCTCTGTAAATTTAAAGTGTTAGTGATTTAGAGGACTATCCTTTCTCCTATCATTACACTACAGTCTGATTATATTTGATAATCAATTAGAGACTGTGTTCTGTTATTAATAATAAGTAAGATAAGGAAGAGAATAATATAAATACAAAAAGAACCCAAAGTGTTAGTACTGCCATCAGAAAGTCCAGTGTATTAATAGTATAAATTGATAATGACATCACAGATTTCATTAATAAATCAACTTATAAATGATTGACAATTGGGCTTCGATTGCTAATAATCTGTTTTACATAAGCCCATTAAAATACAAATATTTGTAAGAGAAAATGTAGGGGAATAGGTACACAGTAGAACAGTATTCAGTCAAGAGACTATGTCAGCCAGGAGAAAGCATAGATAAAGCAGTGTGATATTATGGTGGACAGATTAGGCTTTGTAAGGAAGAAGAAACACAGAAGTGCAAAAACTACGGAGTTCAGTCTGTGAAGAGGTTCCAGAACAACTGGAAAGTAAGAACTGTCACACATGTACAGGACACGGAGTTAGTAACTAGCTGTGAAGTCACATTCAGGGCTTTTCCCTCAGGAATCAAATGGTACCATCTGGACATATAAATAGTAGAAGTAGGGTAGAAGCTGACCACTGCTAGGAAGCCATGATGAGTCACATCTGGGCACAGCTCTTCTCCTATAATGCATAAGGGCAAGACAATCAAGCACTCATAAGACAGCATTTCACTAACCTCCCATCACTGTTTGCAACTTGATTAGCTTAAGTTTTGGATTCAGTGAAATAAAGGTAAGTGGAGCAAGTGAGGCTGTTATTAGATACTGAGCAGTTGAACCTGAGAGGAGTGGTGTCACACAGCTTCTATACAGGAAAACCATCCCTGGAGCACAACCCAACAAGTCTCTGTGCTCATTGTCCTGAGCTGGAACCACATTGTGTAGACTCATGGAGCAGTTCTTCCTATAAAGGGGTAACATATGTATTATGGCTATATTCAGCATGGTATTTCTGACTCCGTTTCTTTTTTCAAACTTGATATCTTATTGTTTTCTATATTCAAATATGAATTAAAAATTGCATGAATCATATCTCATCATAAAGGTGTAAATATGTATCTCATTATAAAGGTGTAAATATGTATCTCATCATGAAAGTATAAATAACATTGGCTGAGAAAGGGACTAAGAATTCTTTTGATTTCGTTCAGCAAATTTGCATGCACCATTTTAAATCTTTGGACAGCTCTTCATTTTGTTTGCAATTTTTTATGTGTATGAGTATCTATTCTGCATAAATGTCTATACACCATACCCATGCATTGCCCATGGAGGTGAGAAGAGACCATTGGATATCCTGGAACTGGAGTTACAGGCAGTTATGAGCCACCATGTGGACGATGGGAATCAATTCTGGAACCTCTGGAAGAGCAGTCGGTGTTCTAGACCACTGAGCCATCACTCCAGTCCCCAGAAGGCTGTTCTTGATTGAGGATAACTGAGCTCATGAGAATTGTTTGGGGTCGTGTGAATCCTATGATTACAACTTCTCCAGCTATTTAAGCAAATGGTTACTCTACACTGTTTTTTGGTTATTGCTTTTTATAGTGTCTTACAGATTTATCTGCACTGTAGCATTCAGTTGGAGTCTTAATGAGGCCAATGTGCCATTACATGAATACATCATATTTTATACATGCCATCTAAAATAGATCAATTATTACAAGCAAGGGGTGGAATGATGATGGTTCTAGAAATTGTAGAAGGGGGCACATAGAAACTTTTTTATTGCTTTAAAGTTTTATACATGAAGGATTAGTAAGTTCTAGAGGTCTTTCATTCACTGGCATGCCCATAGCTAACAATACTGCACTGTGGAGTTAAAAAGTATGTTGTGGGTAGATTTCATTTTAGTGTATGTCCGTAACAGAAAAATACCTTCAGGTCACTAATGAAAAAGAAAGCAAAAAGAAACTTTGGAAATGAGGACACATTGATTTCCTTGACTACACACTGATAGAAACAGGTCTAAACATATTCCAAAGTTCAATATCACTGTTCATATATCACTCATGAAGTTTTGAATCAATTTATCTGTCCTTGTTAACATTTTTTCAAAAGGATGTTGTGTAGTCAGGAAGGTAGAAATTAGCAGTAGTACTGAACCTCACAAAGGCAAATGGGGTTTTTCCACATCAGCTTTTTTTTTTCTGCCATACCACCCATGTTCAGCACTGGCAGGATCCCTTTGCTGTTGTTTTTAATAACATTGTAATACATGTGTTAAACACATGTTTAATGCTACCTATATCTCTAGAGCCATCTTACAGTGGTCATAAAGGAAGCTTCCATGGTATAATAAAACATAGGCTTAGCTACTGGCTGCTTAAAGACAGCCTCTTCATTTTGGACCACAATACTGAAATTACCTTAAGATATTTGATTACATCAGTCATTATTTCCATTGTAGCTTTTTATTTTCTTCCTCTTCCATCTTCTGTCTTTTCATGATATCTAAACACATGCATTTTGTGGCCAGATAGCCTGAGTTCATTCCTGGCTCCTTGTATTGAACAGTTTTCTAATGTGAAATGTTTGCTGATTACTGAGCCTTAGTTTTCTTGTGGAGTATGTAGAGAAAGATTCTCAGAAATATGGCATGATATCTGACATCAATATATTCACAGAAATGAGTCATGTAGTTGTTTGTTCTTTTCAGTGTTGTGCACCTACTGTTTAACAGGCACTGGGTAAACTACAGAAAATGCAATGAGCTTCTTTAAATAGAATGTGATTCATCTTGAGATACCTACACTTTAGCTCATGTTTTCAGCTAACATCCTATCTGATAATGTTGCACCCATCCTGCAAGGGTTCTCACTGTGGATTTATTATTTTTAAAATTTGAGATGAAAGGGAACTTCAGAAAGTACTTTCGGCACATCTCTATCCCATGTGCTAAAGTGGCCAAAGCCAACCCAATCTTTTAAGTCATCAGTTTTCTAGAATTTAACTTGCCATGTTTCTCTTCTGTGTGTGAAGGAAATGCTCTTTTAAACTACTTTGATAATGTTTTATTCTGTTGTTATGCTTCTGCTATTGGGACCAGTGATGTCCTCTACACATTTTATCATGTCTAGTGTCAAGAGACCACTGCCAATTGGAAGCTTTCTCTGACATCACCATAGGCATGGAACAGTAGAAAACTTTGGATGTCATTTTAATATTCTCCTCTTCTCTCAAAACCCACTGTGAACAAAAAAGGAGGAACAGAGATAAGTTTTTCATTTCCAAGAAAACAAGAAAGTTTCCAAATCCTCAAACAATAACAAAACCTCCTGAATCCCACACTATGCATGTTTCTATCTCAAAAAGCATTAAACCTGCTAGTTCTTACAGAAGTGCAAACAGCATGGTGACAAAAGAAAAGATAAGGATAGATATTAGACTCCTAAGGTGGATAAGCAAGTAAATAGGCAAAGAAAAAAACAATAGCTGTTGTGATTCTTACGAAAAATATAAAAGAAAACCAAACTTTAATAAAGATGAAAATCATATGTAGTGATTGGGGGAGCGGGCCCTGCTTTTCGTCCGGCCCAGCTCCTGCA
>LOEQ01006598.1:81006-101021 GCA_001685075.1 Bramus lutescens | reverse complement strand
CAGGTATACACACAGACAAAATATTGTATACATAATAAATAAATATTTAAAAAAATTTTCCAACAACAAAAGAGATAATTATTTCAGTTCTAATTTTATTTTTCTTAATTTTGTCATTTTAATTTAAACAGAAATACAGCATGATAGCACTTTATTCTATGACCTAGTATCTTCTCTGTCCAGATTAATAATATGATATTCACTGAAGAGTAATTCAGCTAATTGAACTCCAGTAGAAATTAATATACTTTTAAAAACATTTTTCTTAACTTTATCTAAATTACAATGGTCTAATAATTTTATATAAAGCAGCTTTTCATAGATCCAATTTTTAAAAAGTCAGTGGTAAACATAAAAGCAGCTAAGTATCTGTCTACTTTTTATAA
Organism: Bramus lutescens; assembly: GCA_001685075.1. NCBI lineage: Eukaryota > Metazoa > Chordata > Mammalia > Rodentia > Cricetidae > Bramus > Bramus lutescens. The sequence goes on along the minus strand of LOEQ01006598.1, from coordinate 100,635 downwards.
CACCACAATTCAAACTTTAAAACTTGAATATTGATCACAAAATATTATTTTACTAAATTTCACTATATTTGATATTTTCCATCAAGATATTGTAATAGACTCATCTTGGAAATTAATTTTTACAAGATCAAACTTTTTAATTACATTCAGTCTAGAAATCTCCTGATAGCAATCCCAAGTTTTGCCATTATGATTTAAATTCCTTCCTTGGAAGAGATGTGAAGAACATATGCTCCCATCCCTAGGGTACCATTGCAAACCTAGGTACAGTTCCACCCAAGTTCCCCTGAGGGAAACAATGAATTTACTAGTCTTATATATGAGGAATTACAGGCAGGGGCTAGATATTAAAGCAGTCGTGCTTGAAGGTGTGTACCCAGCATGGATTATGACTTCCCATGGATACATAGATGGATCCCACACATCTAGTCCTTCCTGGCCTTTGTACTGTAGCTCTTCGCTGAGGTCACATACAATTAGGAAAGAATTGTCGCAAGTGTTTGGGAGAGTGACTAGGTACTTGGGTGAGGGCCCTAGCATGCTCGAACATCCTCCTGTGAAGGAAAACCAATAATCAAGAAGCAGGCAGAGTTAATCCAGTAAAGATGGTGGCAGCTTTGTGTAGAGGGGAGTCCGGTACAACAACTACGAAAATAATACTTCTTTTATTTTGGTATAGATTGAACATTTCTATATCAATGAGAAAGCAGTACAGTCAATAGATGTGAATATCACTTTCTATGTAGCTTCACAATGACACGGGTGAATTTGTGTATACATATTTGAATCAAAGAAAATTAAACCCAACAATTTTTCTCATTTTTCAAAAGGTATTCTAAACTAAAGTAGACATTTTCATACTAGACTGTGAGTAGCCAGGTTAATCTGAGGCTACAGCTGAAGATCAGATATTTATTAATATTTGCAGTTCCCAAATATTTGTGTCTATATGTGTCTCACTGTGTGTGTGTGCACGCGCGCACGTGCACGTATGTGTATGAGAGAGAGAGAGAGAGAGAGAGAGAGAGAATTTTGTTTCTGTTTCACAGAACTATTTAAAGATCGTTTGTTGCCCTCAATAGCTAACTATGTGCCTCAAAAATAAGCTAAGGAAGAAGAACTGACTGTCACTTTCTGAGGTCATCAGCAATCTCACTCACGCACTCCCAAATAACAGACTTAGCTCTCCTGACTTTCATTACTTCTCTTGGAGCCGTGAAAGGCAGGAAAGTTGGAGGTCACAACTCATGACAGGGAATCTCTGAGTTATCAGGGGATATAATTTCAGGGCTGACAATGAGAAACTATGCAGTCTACTTTTTCTTTCAAAACATTTTGTCTCTGACTCTTCTGACACTGCCTAAGGTAGGATATAGTCATGTTAACCATATGCAGTTCCACTTCCTAGAACAGTGGTCTTAACTTAAGTGCCGTAGATGTAAAATTATCTTTAAATGTTTATGAAATGTCCACATTTTTATGTTTATATATATGAATTATGGAAGAGAGGAAACATGAATTATCGAGAAGTTGGTTTAAATATTTCAAGAGATAAATAATGAATATATACATATACATTACATCTACATTTAATATTATTGCTTTGTAACAACTTCCCATAAAATTTTGAGCTAAAGGGAAACTTTCTGACATAGTGAAACAGAAAAGATAGACTTGCTTTGTAAGGTTTATAAGAAAGATTCATATATTCAATCTTTCAGCCAAGAAAATTTAGAAACATGGTTTGATACATGATGGGCATCAAAAATCTCAAATATTCCATTTTCCTACTGAAAACTGTCAGTTTCTCCAATATTCATACAAAGCAATAAAAATTGTAGATATGAACTCAGTTGATCTGGATACACATCTGTAGAATGCCATGGTATATACAATAGTCCCTCAGAACTAAAAACAAACATTGTATGAGTTGTTGAATTAAAAAAAAAACTTCTTCCCAAGAACAATTATCTCTTAGAAGTCTAGTAAAAATAATGCATCTATCATCATTTGAAAAACTCTGTAAATTCACTTTGGAGAGATCAACATAGCCTTTCTTCAATACTTTCACTTTCTAAACATTCTACTTAAAAACCTCTTAGGCATATCTACATCGTTAGGTGCTCAGGCCCAGATAAGTCACTAGTGTGACTGTGATATGATCACAAGATGGATAGTACAAGTTTGCAAAGTTAATTTTAATATACAAAGTAATGCCGCATTAATTCACAGTTATCTGGCCACTAGGACATTGATACACCTAAATCTATGCTGTCCCTGATTTGAAAGAAATCTTTGATGCAAAGTTATCAGTGTTGTATTGCTTCCATGCAACCATTTTTCCAAAGAACAACTTAATTAAAACAAGCACATTTTATGAAGATATGCATAAGAGATGCTGAAAATTTGTGTGATATGACTATGTTTATGGTACATATGACAAAAACAAACACAAACAAATAAACAAATATATTTGACTTTAGCAATACCCAAACTCGTGCAGGACTTACTTTTTTTATACATATCCCTGTTAAAATATAAATGTTTCCCAAATAGCAAAAGTTCAAATGATGAAAAGAATGAACTTGGTTATTTATTTTTAACATAGATTAGAAGAATGTTGATGAGGACATAGATGTGAGTATTTGAATATAGGACGTTTTGCTTTAAATGTATCTGCTAATAGAGCTTTGCAGGATCATTTTATGTTTAGATTTTTTTTTACTTGATTATATCTTGGCAATAGTACAGCTCTACTATGCTTTGGCTTTTATTTTATTACTATTACTGTTATTATCATTATCATAATTTCTGTTATCATTGCTGTTGTTTATCAGTTTCCATCATTTTATTTGTTTTTATTTTTTGTGGATGAGGTTTGGTTCTGCATGTCTGTGTGTATGTGCACCATGCACTTGCCTGAGGTGGCCAGAAGACAGCCTCGGATCCCCTAGCGCTGGAGTTACACACAGATGGTTATGAGTTACAGATGGCTGGGAACCGGATCTGCATGCCCATGAAGAGAAGTAAGTGCTCTTAGCCACTGAGCCAGCTCTTCAGTCCCTACTCGTGTTTTCTTAATCAAGAAATTAGCAAAATGATCCAGAAAAAAACATGAGAAATTGTTAATGTGAAATGTTTATGTTGCCATTTAATGTGGCTACTCTTAGGCTTTCTTAATTATTCTTTTTGTGTCTCTAGGGAATAGATTACTCTCAGGATAAATTGAGTGAAACTCATGATATATTTGTCATGATTCTCTAGGGGAACAGAACATATATATATAATAGAATTGGCGCCCTGAGAGTTGTGGCAGCTGAAATGTCCCACCATCTGCTGTGTGCAAACCTGAGAACTAGGAAAGATGGAGGTATGATACAGGCCAACCCCAAAGCCTGAGAACTATGTGACTGTGGGAGTGGTGTAGGAGGGGAGCTGGAACTCTAAGTCAGAGACGGAAGCCTAAAACCCAGGACCCCCTATGTCTGAGGACATGAATACATACACAGAGAGAGAGAGAGAGACAGAGACAGAGACAGAGAGAATAGAAATCGTCTTCCTTTTAATAATCAATTCCTTAATATGCTGACTGATGCCTGCCCATACCAGTGAGGGTGGGTTTTCCTTGTTGAATCTATGGATTCAAATGCAAACCTCATCCTTACAAACACACGCATACATAGTTTAATAAATATCTGGACATCTTTTAGCCTAGCAAAACTGACACATTACCTGTCTCACACTAGATGAAGCTTAAAGAAGAAAGACTAAAAGAAAGCTGTTAGAACTTAGTGAGATTGATTTATAATCTTAAACCTTTTGTTTAGAGACGGAGTTAAAATGTTCAGTGGAAGAATTGGTCCCATCCCCAAATGCAATTTATTATGACAGAAATTTTTAAGTAAAACTTTAAAAGGTTTGTGAGCTACTTCAAAGTAAACATAGATGAATAATTGCTGTTCTCATCCTTCCTAATGCTGTGGCCCTTTAATACAGTTCCTTATTTTGTGGTGATCCCCCAACCATAAAATTATTTTAGTTGCTAATTCATAACTGTAATTTTGCTACTGTTATAAACCATAATGTAAATATATGATATGCAGCAGAATATTTCATATGTGGTCCTTATGAAAGTGTCATTGGATGTGGGATTCCCCTCTGTATGCTATGAATATATTTTATTACCATTGGTTAATAAATAAGCTGCTTTAGCCAAAGAAATAAGATGTAAGAAACCACGAGCCTTGTGGTAACATACAAAATAATGGAAATGGGTTAATTTGAGATATAAGAGCTAAGTAGAAATATGCCTGAGTAGTTGGTCAAACAGTGTTGTAATTAATATAGTTTCTGTGTAGTTATTCAGGTCTGTGCAGCTAGGAAATGAACGAGCAGTCTCCACCTACAATTATTAGACTCCCAAAGGAAAAACCCACAGGTTGAGAACCACTGGGTTAAAATATCTAATGAATTCACATTGAAAAATGTTGTACTAGATTTAATTATTCATAAATGTGGGCACATGGATCCTTTTATTATCATAATCTTGGTACCAAATAATATGCCTGAATACATGGTAGGATATCCTGGGTAAACATTTTAGCTACACTAATTGTTGTTTTCTAGAACATGACTACTGTTAAGTGCAGACCCCCACTTTAAGGGCAAGGTATAAAGCTATCATTATAAGTTTGTCTTAGTTATGATTTCTATTGCTGCAAAATGCAATAAGAACAAAGGCAAATTGAGGAAGAAAGAGTTTATTCAACTTCTAAATTGCTGTTCATCACCAAAGGAAGTCAGGACTTGAACTCAAGACAGGGCAGGAACCCGGAGGCAGGAGCTGATGCAGAGGCCAGGAAGGGGTGCTATATTCTGGCTTGCTTCCCATGGCTCGCTCAGTCTGCTTTCTTATAGAACCCAGAACCACCAGTCCAGGGATGGCACCACCCCCCATGTGCTGGGTCTCCTGTATCATTGAGAAAATGCCTTACATCTGTATTTCTTGGAGACATTTCCTCAACTGAGGCTTCTTCCTCTCTGATGAATTTAGTTTGTGTCAAGTTGACATATAAAACCATCCCAGTACAGAAGTATTTCCACATATCACTCAGTGATTCTGCACAGATCCGATATTTTGAGGACTCTCTGGAAGCACACCTGAGAAGCTAAAGGCAGATACTCTCAGAGCCCGTCAAGTTCCCTTACCCTATTCCAGACATATCTGCTTATATTCTGGGCTGTGATCATATTCTCTTTCCCTAGAGAACACTTGTTTCCACTGCAGGATAAAGATCTTCCACTTTTTTGAAGGAAATAGTTGTACATCTGCAAGATTCAAGTCTCATAATTTTTTTCCTGTGGTGATACAAGGGGATAGTCAATATCCAAGTTGTAATGAAACTTATCTTGAAATCAAGATTGTGACAGTATTTTTAGAGTGATTTACTTCTTAACTTTTACCCTTTCTCCATGTAGGATCTTCCTCATTGTTTCATTTGTGGCATTATTATTGAATATGCTGCAACAATCACACAGGGGCTGTGCACTAGAATATCGAATTCACATTTCTTTAATATCACAATGCATATACAATCCCTGACCTAATATCCTTAGAATGTTTGAAATTTAAAATTTACTAATTTTAGCAATATGTCAGACCTAGTAATAAGTATTAAATTTTATTTTGGGTTCATTGTACCACATATGAATTCTCTCTTATGGAGTAGGCCTTAAATTTCATCAGAGAGCAGTTGATTATTTCCATAAAAGTTGTATCCCTTTTGTACCAGTGGTTACATCTTGCCTAACAAGTTGATGATTTGGATTGCTGGGTTCACATCTGAGCAAGACCGTTGATGCCCATTCCCTGGTGGCCTGTGTAACACCTTCAGGTGGTGTGTGGTGTCAGGAGCAGTGTAGCTGCAGACGGAGACAGACACTGGAGCCTTACTGGTAGGCCACAGTCTCGTGGAGATACACAGATTAATAGAAATGGATTAATTTAAGATATCAGAGTTGCTTAATAAGAAGACTGATCTAATAGATAAACATGTTGTGATATTGTTTTGCGTAATTATTCGGGTGTGGGCAGCTGGGAAACGAACTAACAGTCTCAGTTTACAAAATCAGGCATTATAAAAGTTGTCCAGAGGAGAGGAAGTTTCCAGCTCAACTGCCGCTTGATTTCTCAAGCTACTGCAAATAAGGTGTGGTGTTATAGGGTTTTAGCAACTAGTCTGCCAATCGTACTGAGCCTGGGGCTGACCCCCAGTCAGACTGGCAGAAAGCTTCAAAGATACACTTGTCGACATTTCACCATGGCTTTTCCTGTAGGTGCTGGCGAGCGGACACAGAGCCTCACGCTCTGTGCTTTACTACAATGTTCTCCTAGGCCTTGATTTCACATTTCATGGAAGCAAGACTTGTGGAGGTACTTGCCAGTATTTTCTAAGCATATGTCAAATTTCTTGATTTGTATATCCATCTCGACAAAGACTAGTCCTTTCAAAATCCAGGACTGATACGTGAAGGCGGCTCGGTAGGATACATTGGTAGACCTCTGACGTTTAAAACCATCACAGTAAGCTAGCGAATGGTTTATAACGCTTAGCCAAATGTTGTGTGTCTTTTGAAGAGCCTGTTTATTCTAGATAGAGTCCTGGTGACAGACCACAAGAGTCTAGTTGGTGAATCCAGGAGGATGCTGGAGTTACTTATGTCTCAAGCAACAGAGGCCTCAAAATCATCTGTATCATCAAAGGTCTTACTCCAGCATAGGTGCTCCTCATGAAAGTTGTGCCTCTGGAGCTTCTTGCCTAACTAGCAGAGAGTTCCGTAGATGATAGTCTTCTTCCCAGCAATTGCTGATTGCTGGTACTCACCTAGGAAAGAGACCTTGGGAGTTCTATTGTTTAGTGAGATTCTTGAGTCTTATAACGCTATTCTTGTTTTGTTTTGGGGATTGTAAGGTTTTTCAGTATTATAAGCCTTCCTCCATGCTCAAGGAGAGAAGGTTTTGGGTTCAGAAGAAATAGCTACACAATAGCAAGCTTGTGCTTCTACAGCATGGTACACTATACCATTGATCAGGTGGCATCAACAGTAACTATTTACTTTTGATGGTTCTGGAAGTTAGGTAGTCTAAGATTCGGGCCTTGGTAGGTCCAGTGTTAGGTGAGTGCTCTTTCTGGTCAAAAGACTACGACCGTATCTTGTGTACCTGCAAGACAGGTCCATGGAAAGAGAAGGGGAAAAGAGGAGGAGGGAGGAAGAAGGAAAGAGAAGGAATCATCTGTGGTGGTTTGAAACGAATGACTCACATAACCTCATAAATTTAAATGACTGATCATTAGTGAGTGACCCTACTTTATGGGGATTAGGAGGTATGACCTTGTTGCAGGAAGTGGGTCACTGGAATGGATTTTGGGGTTTCAAATGCTCAAGCCAGACTCAGTATCTCTCTCTTCCTGTTGCCTTCAGATGTAGAATTCTTTGTTCTTTCTCACTCACCATGTCTGCCTGCCTGCTGCCGTGCTTCTCTCTGTGATATTAGACTAAACCAGTGAAACTGTAAGCCAGCCATAATTAAATACTTTCCTTTATGAGTTGCCAAGGTTATGGTGTCTCTTCACGGCAACAAACAACATTCATTTCATGTCTTTGTCATAAAGACAGTAATTCCCACAGTGTCGCAACTTCCGATCTAATCACTACTTATTCTCCACCTTCAAACACCATCGTATTGGATGCTATGATTTCAATGTACCTACCAAGTTCATGGGTTAGAAACTTATTTCCTCAATAGAAAAGTATTAGTGAGCAAAACTTAGTGAATTATATTTGTGTAATGAGGTTGGAATAACCATAAATAGGTCATTGTTGTTATATAATGAATAAGTTCTTACTCTCATAATAATGGACTAGTCACCATGAGATCAGGGTGCTACAAGGCAAGTTTACCCTTCCTGCTCTCTCTTTTCTTTGTCACGAACTGAGCACCATGAAGTTGAGTAGATATTGATGCCAACTTTGGACTTCATAAACTCCAGAATCATAAGCAAAAACAAAAAAAAACAACAAACAAACAAACAAAAACCTTCTTCTTTATAAATGACCTAATCTCAAGTATTCTGTTATAGCAACAGAAAATAAAAACAGAAGCTAAGATTTTAAAATGTAAGTTTTAGGAAGGCAAGAAAAGTTTATAAAATCTCTAAACTGATTCATTTGTTAATCTTTTCAATCACCCTTTTGTCTCCTGTTGTTAAAAGGCATTGTGACTTTGTTTATAACCACCAAGCTATTCAGCCTTGCAAAGGCCTCCTTCCTTCTTAATATTCATGCTAAATGTGGGTCCACAGAGAGAGGAGAGATTGGGCGGGATGCTTGCGCACTCACCCAAATGAATATCAGTGGTTCAAAGATGGGGCTGTTCTTTTCATATTCTTGGAATAACTACCGACTTTAACAGCAAGAGAGCAGACCCAGCATTTCACATTTTTTTCTCTTGATTCTCTACTTGCCAGCATCATGAAATTAACCATGACTTTCTTAGGGCTTTGATGCTACCAATTTTGAAATAAAAATGTTATTTCCTATGGGGTAGTCATTCAATAAAATGAAGCATGGTAGGGAGAAATTCAATAGAGAAGGTTTTTAAATTGCAACTACGTAACATATTGATAATCTTCCATTCTGAATAAACTTTTGCAAGCAAGTTTTATGGTTGCCATTGTTTTGTTGATTGGATAACTGAAACTAAAGAGATCAGTTTTCTGAATGGATATACTTTCTTAGTGCCAAAATTCATCATTTTCAAGCACAGATCCACTTAATATCAAGGTCTATGATCCTTCCATATCCTTGCAATAATACTGTAGAGAGCTGCACAGGTTTTATGACTTTGGTAGAGCTATGGGCTAAGACATGATCTGTGTGCATCTGCCAACAGTTCATTTTAGGAGACAAATAAAAACCAACAACACAAACGAAAAGAACATTGCCTATGTCTTGAGGGAGATTTGCAGCAAGCACACTGGCAGCCAAACAGAGATAACAGAAAGTGGGATTAAAGGGGTTGTTAGTTATCTTCACATCTAAGAAAATAACCAGGGGACCATACCGAATATAGAGCTCACCACATCTCTGTGCTTCTATAATATCTTTGGAAGAGCTCTCTCTTTCAGGAGACAGCATTCTGCCTTGTTAATGTGGATTTCTTTGTTGTACTACCTATTTTCTTTGTTTGTGACCATATACCCAACAAGAAGCAGGGGAAGGCAGGAAGGACTTAATTTGATCTATTGTTTAAGAAGATGGTGGAGTAGACACCAGAGATGATCTTATTAGTATCACAGTCATGAAGCAGAGGGGATGCAGGAAGTAAATTGGACCATTAAGCTTTGAGGCTTATCCAAAGAGACTCCCTTCTTCCTGCTAAGCTCCACCTGATGAAGGTTTCACAACCTTCCAAAAATAGTGCCACCAGCTGGTGAACCAGTGTTCAACTGCTTGAGCCAATAGGGAACATTACTCATTCAAAGGACTTTTTTTTTTCCTCCATCTTTGAAAATAACTAAAAATAGTTTATTTGTACAACACTTTCTAATTGACAAAACACTTTTGTGTGTATCAACAGACTAAAGCCACATATTTAAGTATCCTGGGATTGAGTTAGTTCCATAATTTATGGTACACATACCCTTTTACTTGGGTCTATGAGAATTTATATACATCTCCTAATTAATAACATGAACATGGAGCATAGATGGAAGTTGATTTACAAACAGGCAATGGGATAGTAGCTGGCCCCTTCTCAGTAAGCATTTGTACAGTAGGTGAACTCAATTATGTCTGAACTTCTGCCTTTGACCCTTCCTTACTTCCCAAGACTTTGGTGAGCAGGGAACTAATGTGTAGCATGCACGTTGCTTAATATTTAAACCTTGAAACATAATGGCTTGGACTCAATACTAACAGGTTTTATTTTACTTGTGTCCTTTGTGATCTGTGAGCAAATGACTTCATTAGGAAGCCATTAGATCAGTAATTCGCTTCTATAAACTGCTCGCATCCATTTTCATTTCTTACTATGAACTACAAGTTCTCATGATGTATTGTTATTATAAACAGAAAACTGCCGGATATCCATTGAAGCTGCTATTAACCCTAACTTGCAAACCTGTCTTAAGGCCCAGGTGAGTTGAGCAAGGTTCTGCACCATTGAGGACACTTTCACCCTGTATTCTTTAAGTTTATTTATATTGCTGTGATTAAAAACACCCTGGCAAAAGCAACATTAAGGGAGAAAGGGTTTATTCAGCTTACAGTCCCTATGTTATAGTCTCTCATGGTAGAGGAATTCAAGGCAGGCAGTTGAAGCATCTAGTCCTATCCATAGTCAAGAGCAGAAAAAGGAAAAAATGCATGCATGCCTACCTCTTAGCTTGCTTTCTCTACTGCTGTACAGTTCAGGACCTAAACCCACAGAATGGTGTCATGTATTTCTAGCCTGGCTCTTCCCTCATCAAAGAACTTAATTAAGACGATCACTCATGGTCATACCCATAAGCCAATCTGATCTAGACAATTCCCCATTAAGATTTTTTTTTGGGTGATTGTCAGTGTGTCAAACTGCCAGTTAGAATTAATCACCACACTTACTTATCCACTAGTGCTGCCTCTCTGAAGATAGGAACCTCAAAACAGTTTTCTACAAATTGCACTGTCTTATTTTCATTTTTAAAATATGTCAAAAATACAGCTTAATTTGTTAAGAGCATTCTGAGTAAGTTTCTTATTGGTAGAGCTATTTCAGTCTTAGGAAAGGGATTGAGATAGTCCATGAAGAACAGAGTAAAATGGGGATTGATTATTCAGCCTTGAAGGCTGAGCACACGATACACAGAGTCCCCAGGATTAAACTTACTTTTAGAATTTTAACCTTGTCATCAAAACCATACTTTAAAAGGCAAAAAATATCTTTTTTGTTCAACTCAATGTCCAGAAATATCTTGTCTGGTTATAGTATCTAGCTAGCTCAATTTGTCCTTGGAAATATATCATAGCTGAACCTGAACCCAGGAGGCAGCTCAGTGTGTACAGGGAAGATTCTATTATCTGTGTTTAAGTAACTTAAGAAATAGAATGTGAAGATAACTGGTCTAATATTTTAGCATACAACTTGATAAGAAAACATGTGGGTTTCATGGGTTGGAACGAAGTGCTGGTGTCTTCTGTAAATTGCTTTAAAGGAACTCATATATTTGCAGTTTGAAAGTCATTTTGTGTCCCTTTCTTCACTGCTCATTGATTTATTCAAGAAAAATGAAGTGGGGGGGGGTTATTTCTTCTCCTAGCAGTAGAGCAAATTTGAGAGCAGAAGAAGGCTATGAAAGTGTCCTATCATCTAAATAATGTAGGATTCAACTAGTGTCCTGTTTTGAAAAACCTTGAAATTCAGGAAAGATTTCCTTGGAAATATATTAAAATACCTTAATCATAGACCCATTTCTCCTATATTTTATCAGTTTTTCTTCAGGTCCATGAGCCTGTTATGTTAGGAGATTTTTATACAAGGGGAAGCTGGATTGTTTTAGTGTTGTCCCACATGTCATTTGACTATGTAAATCACTGAATGACATAATAATTAGTGGCTCTTAGAATACAGACAATAAGCAACTACTTAAATATACTCTTAACTCTCTCTCCATCTGACTCTGTAGCGATTTAAAAGACAATGCCCCCCATAAGAAGGGGCACTGTTAGGAAGTAAGATCTTGTTGAAGTAGCATAGTGATATTTCATTTGTACTTTAATAAATGAAACTTGCCTACAGATCAGAAAAGCAAAACAGCCAGCTGCTGGCTCTTGCCTCTACCTCAGTTTGAAATGGCAATCCTGTCTCCAGGAATCTCAGAATGAGAATGTGTGTGAGCTGTCTCTTCCTGTCTTATATTCCTGTCTAGTGCTGGCATTAAAGGCATGCACTACTATATCCAGGTTTCTATGACAAACTAGTTTGGCTATTGGGATGAAAGTTGTGTGTCACCACTGCCTGGTCTGTAAGGCTGATCAGTGCAGCTGTTTTACTCGTTGATCTTCAGGCAAGTTTTACTTAATAAAATACAAATGAAAAATCACTACAGAGTAGATGTGGCCTTGTTAGAGGAAACGTGTTTTTGTGGGTGAACTCTGGAGTTTTGAATACTCAAGGCAGACCTTGTGTCTCTGGCTTTTGCTGCTTGAAGATCTGATGTAGAACTCTCAAGCTCCTTCGCCAACACCCTATCTGCCTATGTGCCACCGTGCTTTCCCTCTTGATGATAATGGACTAAACCTCTGAGCTGTAAGCATCACCCAATGAAAAGTTTTCCTTGATAGGAGTTGCCATCAGCATGATGTCTTTTCACAGCAATAAAACCCTAGCCAGTGTAGACAGTAAGGGAAATTTAAATTATATGAATCTAACAGCTGGAGCTAAGATTTGCTTCTTCACTTTGAAGTAGTGTCTACTATGCCATTTCATCTCAAAAGTTTATCTCTTCATTGGTAACACACACATACACACACACACATATGCACGCATGCATGCATGCAGGTGCACATCTATGCACAGAGAGAGAGAGAGAGAGAGAGAGAGAGAAAGGGAGGGGGCACAGTATAAAACAAGAAGAAATACATAAGCACCAAAAAGCGATAAAGCAAATATAAAGCAAATTAAAATTTAATGTAACCATTTCAAATATTTCAATATACACCGCCAGTTTAAGCGAGTGAGTTCCATTAAAGTTTTACTAATTGTACACAGTCTGTGATGTATGCACTTTATTTATGCCAATAGGTTAAAAATAAAAAGAAACAGAATGCAAAGAGTAAACAGACAAAAGTTATAATGAACACTTTATGTCAGAGAACTTAGATTTCAAGGAACAATAAATAGTGATGAAGAAATGCTGCATTCAGCCGATCAAATGGTAACTCATTGGAGAATGAAATGCAATTATGATTTACAAGCATCTCGTAGTAAGATTCTAAAGCATCAAAATTAAAATCGTAAAACTAATGGTCGAAGTAGACATATCGATAATATGATGGGGAAACCTATAACTGCCATACAGAACAGTTTGATTCTTTCTCTACCAACAGAAAGTGCAAGGACTTAAAACCTTAATATAGCACAACAGTGGCTAAATGAACATTTGTATGTGGATACTGAATGCATGCTGAGCATAAATTCTGGAGCATCCTCTAGGACAACATGCCATAAAACATGTACTAATACCATAAAATATATACTAAAATAATTTTTAAGGTTTTTACATGAATGAGAGTCTTGCTTGCATGTATGTCTGTGCAGCATGTGCTTGTCTAGTTCCTACAGAGGGCAGAAGAGGGTGCTGAGTCCTTTGGAACTCAAGTTACAGGAGGTTGTGAGCTGCCTTGTAGGTGTGATCCTCTTCAATAGCAGTAAATATTCTTAACTAATGAGCCATCTATCCATTATCAACAAAATAGTTTAGATTAAATTCTAAAATACGTATGATAAAATACATTATGTACATGTATAAAAACGTCATGATCAAATCCATTAAGTGTAATTAATATATGCTAATAAGCCATTTTAAATATCAAGAAACAATACTGTATATTTAATTGAGAGTATCATGTGAATGTAAAGCTGGCTGCTGCTCAAATACATATCACTGTAATTCATTCTGTGGACACAAAAACAAGAATGTCTTGAATTTCCTTAACAGGGACAGCAGGAGGAACTTTTGAGAGAATTTGACATTTATTCTTGAAAAAGACAACAAAGCTTGGAGGTGAATTTGTCAGTCACATAAAGACCATCCAAGTAAACACACAGTTAGCTTCATACCACATCATGAAATACTTAACACTTACTTCGGGAAGTAAAAAACGAGATTGATGTTCCTCAACATTCTACCATAATGTTCAGCTAGGAGAAGCTGAAAAGGAAAAGAAAAGGGAAGACATAAAGGCATGAGGAGAAAAGGAACTTGATTTTCAAATCACAGATAAGGGTTTTACCTTGGAATCATAAGGAATGTGTAAGTCTATTAAGAATGATAACTCCCTTTAGTAAAATTTGTTGTATGATATGAAAATAAATATTTTCGTACATTCATATCCCTGTATATTTATGTTTCTATACAAGTTAGGTAATAAAGACTAAAATAACATTTACAACAATAAACAAAAAATAACCTATCATCAATTAATATATGGTATATAAGACATCTACTAAAATTAAAAATGACAGAGAAATATAACAACCTAACTATGAAAGAATGATATGCCATGTTGATCGGTAAATATATATAATATTGCTAAAATGTATTTTTTTCAAATCATTCTAAAATTGAAAACAATTCTGGTCAATTGATGGAATTCTAAATTTGATTGCAAGTTTTGGGGAATAATAGCACTGTATTGAAAAGCATTTATCAGTAGTTCAGAAATCTGAAAGCCAAGCCAAACCACTACAACTTTATGAAAGAAAAAAGATGGGGGCCACAGCAGGATGATAGCCTGTAATTTACCAACATTTGTTGTTAGAAAGAATTAAGATGGTTCATACATTTACAGGTTAAAGCTAAAGTTAAATTTTTAGGGCACAATATGAAATGTCCTTGACAGCCTGGAAAGAAGCAAAGAGAGGACATAAAGTATTCTAACCATACAAAAAAATAAAAGGAAAATACATTGGACATTTTCAAAATTTGGTCTATTTATCAAAAAAGATGACAAAGCAAAGAGAAAGGTTAATCCACAAAGTAGAAGGAGGAGGAAGCTAATGCCAAAAAGACTGGGAATCGAACATTGGTGACAAACAGCTGCTCTACTGTTTTCATTATGGCTACTCATAGCATTCTGCACCCAAGAGTAGTATATTTCCCTTCAGGTAAAATAAATATTTTACAGTGCATGTACTTTGAGTCTTCAAGCAATCAAGCAACAATGTCAATCCCACACTCCTTTCTGCAGACTTTGACTTGCTGCGTGTGGGGTTTGGTGTACCAAAGGACAGACGTCCCAAGACCTTGTGTTTTACTGGGGTTTACAACAGAGTGTATTTTGTCTGCCCATATCAACAAGGGTGGATCTTCTTTACTCAGGTAGATTCAAATGGTTACTTCTTTTGGAAACCCCCTCAGAGACTCATCCCAAAATAATGTTTGGCCAGGCAATACACGGTGCAGTCAAGCAGACACCTTTTGTCACCGACCGGTGTCCTTTCTAAACGTGGGATTAGTAACAGGGATAAAGCTACTTCCTTCCACCCCCTCCATCACTGTACTGAGAGACGCAACTACAGAAAGTCAACAGAAGCATTTCTCAGTGAACTCGCTTTCAACTTGTGCTGAAAGCTGGTACAAACCTTGGAAGCTCTAGAAATGCAGGTATGTTATGTAATGGCAGCAAGAGGTAAGTCAAGAAAGGCAAGGACCCAGGCTACCACTATGTAGATGGTATAACTATATGCAAAATACTTGGGAAAGAGTTTCCTGGAGGGGCTGGCATGATGTATCAGCAGGTGAAGACTCTTGGCAGAGTTGGTTCCCGGAACCCACGTGGTAGAAGGGAAAAATTCAATTGATGCATCCTTCTCACGGTGGCAGACCAGGAAGTGGAGGGGCTACAACTAGGGTTCGACTGATAACCTTGGAGCTCTGCTCCTGTGGCCTACTTCTGCCAGCCAGGCTTTGTCTATTTAGCTTCCTACAGCCCTCAAAGCAGTGTTACAACTTGGGATCAAGTGCTCAAAACATGAGCCTCTAGAGGACATTCCCAGCTCCAGCTGTAACCGTAAAGAAAGCTATTTTTGCACCTCCGCAGTCCTGGGGCCGGACGCACTACTGGGCACCTTACACAAAGCTGAATTATTCCAGTTTAAAATTTTCCAGAAAAGGTAGCACATTAAATGTGTTCGAAATATTGAAACAAAAGGCCTTTGTCTGTTTGGTATCTGGAGAAGACAGTCACCTGGAATATAAATTAGCCATACGGGCCACCAGTTTAGTAGAACAATAAAAAATGGTAGAGGCTGGTGTCCAGGTTGACTTTGAGAGCATGGTCTCAGGAGCCCAAAGATAAATACGCATCCCCAAAAGGCAGTTTTCTTTGGGCATTTATAGAAAAAAATGTCTGAGGGACTAACAAAGGACTGTGGCTTTTCTTTTTTCCCAGGAGGCATGAGCGCAAGGGAGCAGAATGATGGGGGATGCCTGCAGTCTGAGTTTTATGCTGGCTTCTCTCTCTGGGGCACTCATCAATTTTGTGCACTATAATGCTGTAAATGCAAGCTGGTGTTGGTGACTGAAGAGAGGAAGAGAAGGTGAAAAGGTCAGAAGGATTGAAGAATGTCTCTCTGTACTCCGAGAAAATAAGAAAGCTGTGAGGAAGTTTCTGCGTGGACAGCAGGAGTGACATGATTATCAAAAGCTCCAGGTGTAAATATGCAACATGGAAGAAAACATAAAGTTCTTTCCCAACATGTCAGCTGCTAGTCTTATGCACGGGAAATCTGGGGACACACTAAATTGGTCTAAGCCACTTCTAGGAAGATTGAGTGATCTTCTTATTCCCGGCAGCTCAACCTGTGTCCTTGCTGCTTATGTAAGCTTGCAAGGGAGGGGCCTAGTATATCTGGTCAGTTTGAGGAACTTCCGTAAGTTTTTGAGTTGTTTACCCCAAATTCCAATAAGTCCTCTATAGATCAATTTCTGAGTCATAAGAGCTTCTATGCAGGATGGAATATATCAATTTAGAGGAAATTGGTGCACTATAATAGCTTATTAGGTAGCTGCATTACTTTTTTAAAAAGTATTTTAAATCATGGAGAACTCAATCATACAGTCATAAGTCTTCTTAACCTAGCAAAGCAGTAGGCAAACTGAACTATTTTCACTATACACAGTTGTGAGCATTCCAGGAATAAGCAAATAAAAAACTACTTGCCAAAATTCCATCTCTGAATACTCATTATTGCAGTGAATCAAATCTTAGGATAAGCAGTTTGTTAGTAAGGATTTTATTTTTGCTACTATCTTAGATGCCAAAGTGATGAGGACTCCAAGGTGCTATTTGCTGCGTGAAGCCTACCAGTTATTTGAAGCCACATTTATCTCACTCTGATGTTTAAAACGGTTAGCATTGTATGCCAGACTTCTGGTTTAAACCCAATAGACACTTTACTTCATCTTAAAATATAAAGATCACTTTAAAAATGCTTGAGCCTCTAGGGATTATAAAAACAAGATTGAAAGTCGTTTTCAGTTCACTGCCATTTCTAAGTCCCATGTTTCCCTGAAACTCATTTTTACAGTCCTAAGTCCTAGAGTGCTGTAATAGGTGGACTGAAATATTCATGCCATGATCACCATGCAAATAAGCACAAGTTCCTAACATCACACATGTATGTAACATATAGAGAAAAATAATAACAACAGCATGAATGGCTCCACAGTGAAGAAATTAAATTTCCATTTAAAATCTTCTTAAATGTCATTTTCAGGCCAGGTAGCATCACTTGATAATTACACAAAACATTAAAAAATGAACACCAATTTAGGATTATTTTTTGAGAAATAAATGTCTTATTGGTTCTTAGTTTGTTTTATGAGATTGTTAATACAGTCAGACAAAGAAAATATAATAAAGTAGCAAGAAGGATAGGGTATGTTGTACATTAATTTCTCATGAATTTAGATGGAAAAAATTCTCATCTAACTAATTGTAAATAAAACCCAGAAACACACAAAAAAAATAAAAAATGACCAGGATTTATTCTTGTTGTGTAGACAGAGTCAACATTCAAGAATCTAGTTGTTTATTTCACTTTATCAATAAGCCCCAAGTGAAAATTTCTACAATTCTACCCACTGGTGCAAAGAAGTCATTTGACAAAATCCGATACTTATTCATGGATACTTAATAATCCTTAAGAAAGTTAGGAACAGAAGGAAATTTCTTCAATAGAAATAACAACATCAAATCAACCAGAACTGGCATTAGAGGTGGTTGTGAGTCATTTGATATGGGTGCTTGGTATCAGACGTTGGTCCTCTGCAAAGGCCACTGGCACTATTAACCACTTAGCCATTTCTCCAGCCTTTAGTGTATAGTTTTGATGGGGTAGACATGTTTCAGATGCCACGTATCCAAGGTAATAATTAAGTCAACAGTTTTCTAGCACAACAAGAGGTAGAATAAGTAAACAAATAAATGAATAAGCAAACAAGCAAATAGAAATCCTTTTAAGGCATTAGCATCAACGGTGTTGTTTCAAGCAGTACTTTTCATAAATATTTTGACTGCACTGAGTAACCAGTCCTTTCTTAGAATCTTAGTGATCTGGGAGAATGTTATTTGCAGAAGAAGCTTGCACTGCTAGTTTAATGAATACATATGGGGTCATGAACAGGAAGGCAGCCTCGTGGGTCTTCTTGCTTATGCGTATCTCTTGGGAAGAAATGATGACAACTTCTGCCCTAGAAAATCATCTATGTGGTATTTTCATAGGAACCAGTTTAGAAAAGAACAGTTGGCTTCTTCTGGTGTCATGAGCAGGCTCATTATCTCTTAGAATAAACAATACACTGAATACCTTTAGTCCAAAAGATCAAGAAGTTAGTTTTCTGCCCAGGATTTGAAAAAAAAAATCCCTTTGGCAAAGAACTTCTGTTCTGTTATGCAATCCATGGAATGAATACACAGGCACCCCCTAGCCCTTGTTTTGTTACCTGAATTTCAGAGAAAGTCTATTGAGGTACGGCCTCTAGACTGTTCCTTGACCTTCTGCCTAGCATCACTCTTTATGTGAAAATTGTATGATAAATGCTGTCTTAGAAACAAATGATCAACCTCTGTCTCAATAGGTTGGCTTATCTGACCTTGTCATATAAATGAAATAATGTACAATGCACTTCCCTGTGTCTTCTTTCATTTAGTGTAGGGCTTTCCAGTTCCATCTATAGAGCCATCTATGTTACACTTGGTGTTAGCACTTCCTTTAATATTTGAATAACATTATATTTTATGGATATATAATATTTATTTATTATGAATAATGTGGTTGTTTTACTTTGAATTATTAAAATAACACTGCTGTGAATACTTAGCTCCAAACACTTGTAAACTACGGGGTTGCTATTCTATTGTGTGAATTAAATCTCTGATTCATGTGATAACTCTGGTATAATATTGTAGGAAACAAAAAAAACTAGCTGAAGCATTTAAATTCTCACTAGCACCACACTAAGAACCCAGTTCCTCCATACCTTTATGAAGACTTGTTATTATCCAAATTTTTATCTTGTAGCCACCAAGTCATCATGGTTTGGGATTTTATCTCTTCAGTGATTAATGTTGTCAAGCAATTTTAAGAGGTGTCTACTCATATTTTATCTTTTTATTTATTTTTTAAAAACAACCCACATTGGAGCACTGGACTGAGCTCCCAAGCTCCAAAAGAGGAGCAGAAGGAGGGAGATCATGAGCAAGGAAGTTAGGACCATGAGGGGTGCGCCCACCCACTGAGACGATGGTTCTGATCTAATGGGAGTTCACCAAGGCCAGCTGGACTGGGACTGATGGAGCATG